>JAJONR010007444.1:0-41239 GCA_029582245.1 Solanum etuberosum
TGAATATCCGATTCAGAATACGAGCGCATCTGGTTGAGCTTACTGAGTCCGAGTTTTGATTATCTTGGAGTTGTGGTGAGTTGATTGGCTGTTCCGCGGCCCATACCTCCCTCTATCCCGTTATTTATGATATTGTTTTAGTATTCAGACATAATATTTTTTAGGTTTAGACTTGGCATTGAGTTTCAGATTTGCACTGTATTTTAGAAGTTTTTGTACTTATGACACCAAATCTTGGGTGATATTTCAGTCTTCCACATTTTCATTTTTGTGGGACTTACTCTTGGGATATTTTATTGGTCGCTTATCCTTCTCTTAATTTTATTAAGTTGAATTGGCAAGATTATTGGTTGGCTTACTATCCGTTGTGAACATAGGAGTCATTACGATTTATGAATTTGGGTCGTGACATAATTTCAATTATTTTATTAAATTTTGTTGAAATACAATTTTTGGTTTTTGAAACTATTTTTTTTTTCAAAAAAACAATAACTATTGTGTATCCAATACAAAATAATTTGTTTATGCCTCAACAGGTAGGCTATAACATTTTAAAGAAAATGTCAGAAATGATGTATTGCATTGGCCTCTACCATTATACTGGGAGTACAATCTCTTTTTTTTTTTAAAAGAGTTTAAAATAAAATTTGTTAATCAAAAAAATTTAATAAAATGATTAAAATAAATATCTTACTATTTTTCAAGAAATCAGTTTAAAACAAAAACCGTGTTCCAATAAAATTTAAGATAATAATTAAAATGAGCAATTTATTATTTTTAATAAAACTAGTTTAAAACAAAATTTATATTTAAATAAAATTTTATCAAAAAATTATTTAAATAGATTGGGTGACTTTTTAAATGAAATATTAATACTTGAGTAACTTTGTAGGTAAAATATATAGTTGAGTGATTTTGAGGTTATAAAATAAAGTTCAGTGACTTTATGTGGGAAGAACCTTAAGTTGAGTGACTTTGGGCGAGAATTTTTGTTTAGTTGAGTGACTTTGAGGTGATAAAACAAAATTGGAGACTTTCTGTGAAAAGAGTTATTAGTTGAGAGACCATATGAAATATTAACTCTAATGCGCCTGATAATTAATTTGTCTACTGAGAATCGTCCCCTTATTGATAAGTATGAGAATGTGCTCAAAGAACATAATCCTACACAACTTCAAATGTATGGAATTGAGCCTATTCCAATGAATAAAATATCGTACAATAATGGAATTCCAAGGATTTTGTGGACAGAAGAGGATGTTGATAAAATAAATGTAATTGGAAACCTTAAATATGGGTATTTGGGACATTTCGATATGGACAGTTGGATTTGGAGGAATTCACAATAGTAATTCCTAGTCAATGTAATATTTAAGGGGATTGCAAGATAGGTCTGTTGAGAAATTAACACATTCTCATTAGGTTCGATCATCAGGACAATTTCATCAATTTAATGGCTAAAAATATATACTATATATTGTCTAAGGACAAATATCTTATTCTATGAGGACTCTTATAAACGATGCTAAATTTGAAAATGATGAGGAGACAGTTGGAAAACTCTATGCAGAGTGGAAGCATACCATAATTTTAGTGCTTACATGAATAATAGATAACTAATACACTTATGCTAGCTAGAACACATAAACATCCTGAAATTTGATTTAAAAATTACCTTTTGAAGCGTGAGCAGATACCTTCAAGTTAATCCACAAGTTAGATAGACCTTCAAGCGAATCCACAAGTTGGAAAACAGTTATGTGGTCTTCTACAGTGATCCCAAGTTCACATCCGAACTCTCTCAATACTTTGGTGGGTAAGCATTGTATAGAAACCTTCAATCTTTTTCTAGATTAGAAGAATCCCTACTTATAGAGATTTCTTCCCAATCCAAAAATGAGAAGAAAAATACACACATGTTTTCTTGGAAGAGAAATTCACGCTGGTTTCATTTAAATAACAAGAAACTCTATTGGTCTCTCTTTTTTCCATAGAAATATGATTCTAAGTTCTAGTTAAATATGGGCACTCTAGGGACCACAAAATTTATAACTGAGGCTTCCTATTATGGAAACAATTTCAAATAATTAATTTGAATTTTTCTTACCATAATAATTTACAAATCATTTCACTAGAAATTCGTAATTGCACTCCTCTATTTATATTTAGAGAATTTCTCATTAAACATTTATGTAATTCCCTGTGTTAAGATTATAGATACTAATCAATAAATTAAATTGCTGACGAATTTAATTCAATGATTAGTTTCCTTTAGAGCATTTCTTAACTTATTCATGTGTCGGATTCATAAACCCACTTGCAAGGTTTGACACGATGGAAACTTATAAGCTTCTCAAAAAGGCATATAATCAATCTCTATATCGAGACATGTATTCAATCAACTAACTTATTATTTCACCAATATATATTCTAATCATATAATCTAACATGCATATTGACCCATAAAAGAATATCACCTTTTGATAAATTAAAATAATAATTAAATATATACAGATCATAATATTTATATGATGATTAAGAATATAAGTACATCTTACAGTATAGAGAAAATAATTTTATCATTCAGTCTAAAACAACTATCTCTACTCGGTCCCGTTCAATACATACAAAATGCACTAGCGCAAGAAGTTGAAACTATACCGTTTTCATAATCAAGATAAATTATATATAATCTTGTGCTACAATCATACCGAAGACATGTCCAAATTCCATCTTATATTGTGAATAAAAAAATTTATACTTATAAGAACCGATGATCTAATCCTCTGTGTATAAGCTAAAACTCTACACTAAATCATCTACTATATAAGTATACTGTAACATTCAGATAATTTCTAAGCTAAGGCCCGAACTATTCTTTCTAATATAATGATTTTGGATATCAATTAAGGTCACTAGAAACTCCTAGCACAAAGTAGAGTTGAAAGTTTTCTTACCGATTAAGTTTTGATGTAAGATTCTCTTTAGGTCAACTTCAAATGACCATATCTCTTACAGTATAAAGAATTACATGGCCCATAACCTATCAAATTAAAGGTATTTGATTCTTCTTTCCAACGCCACTAATTTTGCAACAATCGGAGTTTTGAGTAAAAAGTTATGACCATTTTAGTAACATGATACAGTGCAGTGACTAATTAGTCGACGAGAAAACATTAAAAAGGGTCTTTTTATCTTTTTACCTCTAAAAAACCCTAAACAAATTTCTTAACCAATTAAAGACCCAAAATAATCAGATTTTCATCGCTTAATTCATCATTCTCTTCTCTCTCAAACCCTAAGGCAAAACCGTAAGGAAAAATCAAAGTAGAAGACTCTATTCAAGATTCTTTCAATATTTTTCAAAATTCTTCTTCAAGGTAAGTCTTTCTCCAAGAATTTCATTCTTTCCAACTAAAATTCTTCTATACAAGTATGAATCACTAATGAAAATCATAATCCTATGCCATAGAGATTTCAAGAAACTAATTCAAGAATCGCAAGAAAGCTTTTCTTAATTGTTCTCCTTGAAGATAGGGTTTCAAGGCTTCTATCCAAGTTCTTATTCAAGATTCTTCAAGAACTTTGTTCTTGTAGCTATGTAAGGCTATCATAGTGTTGGACTAGTTCATCCTCAAGCCCTACATCTACTTTCAGATCAGTAAAAGAGTAATCTCAGATTCTTTCCCTAGATTTAAGTATTCTTGAGATAAGTTGATTTTTGAGTTCTTGAGTTCCTCTTTCTTTGTGAAATTTTATTCCTAATTATTGAATTGCTATGTATTATGCATTAAGATTCTTGAGTTGATTCGTTCATGTCTATATTTCATCATGAACCCGATGAATTGAATATTCTTGAGATGAGTAGTATCGTTGAGTTCTGAGTTCTAAGTCCTTCAGTTCTAAGTATTAAGTTTTCTATATTGTTATTGAGATCTTTGAGTTGAGTTGTTCATGTCTATATTTCAGAATGAACCCTATTTTGAGTTGTAAATATTGAGAACCTTTTAAAGCCAACATTTTTATTTTAAACTTAGTTTTTGAGGAAGTAAAGATGATTCTTGAGAAAGAGTTTCTAAAATATGATTAGTATGACAATCGAGTATACCATCAATATTTAAGCAGTATGGTATCTAGATATACCATCAATGCTTATGCAATATGACTTCCCGAGTCATCAATGATCATATCACAATATGATTTTGAATAATTTTTTTAGAAAGAGATTTCAAGTATGAATTTAGTAAGAGTATAAGGGAACTAAGTATTCCCAAAGTTATCAGTCTTTATATTGATAAAAGAGAAACTTTGATTTCTAAATGAGTTATGAGTTCAAAGATATTTCAAGAGCAGTTACCTCTTTTAAGAGGATAGTTTGAGAAATTATCTCAAACTAGAGGAAGAGTATGTTTTTAAACATTGACCATGAGTATATATTATTGGAAGTAGTATTGAGCACCGATATGGAGATGAGTTCAGACAACTCACATTCTTCATAAACCATGTATGCCAACATGGGTACATGATCATACTTTTTAGATGAATCCTAAGTGCCTTCGGGCAAAGCTTAGTGGATCTACTTAGTTGAGTCATTTTATACCTCGGCAAGGTATAGGACAGTTCTGGCAGTGTGGGAGAGATGTTGTATTATCACGTAGATCATTATGATGGTTCTTGGTTAGAGACTCTCCCAAATAGAGGTAAAAGTATATTTTTATTATATCACTTAAGATGTTGAGTTCAGAGATCAATAAGTATTTATGTAAGGTTTTAATGATTTCACTCATTTATTTCTTTACATTTAGTTGAGTATATATATCAATATCTACTGTATTCCTTTCATTCAGTTATTTGTTATTCAACTATATTACATACTCGTACATTCAATGTACTGATGTCATTCGACCTGCATCTTTTAATGATGCAGATACAGGTTCTTAGGATCCTCAACAAGAGTCCGTTGAGATCACTTCATCTGCTCGCCAGCTTTTGAATAAGACCTTCTTAATTTCGGAGGACTCCATGTTTATAAGTTGTTAGTATTAGTAACATTTTGAGTAGTTGTGGGTCTTGTCCCGACACTCGTCTATATATACTAGAGGCTTCCTAGATAGACAGTTTTGGAGAGTCTTTTAGATTTCAGATGTTTTTATTTAAACTTATGATTCATACTCGGAATATTCAATAAAGTTTTGAGATTTAGTAAGCTGTTTTTAAACGTTTCTTTCAATTTGATGCTTATGTATGCTTGAGTTAGTCTTTCTCTTGTTTTCAGTCAGGATGAGGGTTCACTTGGGGACCAGCAATGATTCTCGAGTGCCGGCTACGTCCTAGGTGTAGGCTCAGGTTGTGACAAACTTTATATCAGAGTACAGAGTTCAAGTGTCGTAGGGTGACTATGAAGCCATGTAAGTAGGATCTTATTTATGGTTGTGAGGGCCCAACTTCTATTAATGAGGGACTACAAACATTTAAGAAAATTTTCCATTCTTTCATACTCTAAACCGTGCACTAGAACTGTGTCATAAGGAGCTTATTCTAACTCGTGCATTTTTCATATCCATTCGACTGCCGCTCATACTCAAGGTAGTTGAAAAGCAAAGCCAGATCCATATCAGTGAGTTACTCTTAGAAAAAATCTTGAGAAAGTCATGAGACTCTAGAGGGGCTAGAGAGAAGCCCGTGAGTGAGTTAAGTGTTGAGTTTCAAAAGAATGCACTCTTATTCATACGAATCGTGCGTTCGAGCTAAAATCGAGATGTATTCCTAGACTCTTTTTCCTAAACCTTATTTTAGTTGAGACCGTTATGGGGAAGTGTGTTATAGAGCTTGGGTAGTATTTTAACCCGAAAAGATAGTATGAGTTACTAGATTATGAGAAGTAGAAGTGAAAGTGCCGAGAGTTACAAGAATGCATGCAGAGGTATAGTAATCTAAGAAGGGAGACCCTGATGAGGCAAATTATGTTATTGTAGTCATGAACCTAGTAAGTTATAAATAAGAAGTTTGCCCTTATGGGTGGACTAAGAAGTGATGGGTTTTTGAAGATGTTATGATAGGAGGTAGAGTAAGAGTTACTAGTTAGGATGAGTTAAAGTATACTTTAACTAGAAAAGAGTTTATGATGAGGTTTCATTGTGTTAGTAACAACCAAGTGTAGGTGTTGAATCGAAGAGAAAATTATTCATGAGGTGATAAATCTAAGCTAGGCTTATGATTTTGGAGGGAGAGCCGATAATATTTAGAGGGTTATAGAACTAATTAGACAATAATGTATAGAGAATGGGTAAATAGTACTTAAGTTGTCAAAGGGAGTGTGACGGTAAATTGTAGGTATGAAGACTAAAAGATAAAGATTGACTACTTGTCATTAGGTTTTAGTGGGCGGGTGTTACTTGATTTGTATCTAGTAGTTGTAAGTTAGTATAGTAAGCGAGCAATTATATTGATATTCGGGTTTAGGAATAAACATTAAGCTTGAATTTGATATGAGCGTCGTGATCAAAAGAATGGCAACATGAGGGTGATGATGTTAGTCTTGCAATCTGATCTGGTAGACTTGACATAGAGTAGGTGAGGAATTGAGATATTAGCTACAATGAATACGAGTGGTACAAGTGAGAGATCCTAACTTTTAGATAAGGGCAGTGAAGTGTGGCTAAGTCATAAGAGTAACAAGAGCATTAAGAGGTATACCGAGATTGTATGTAATTAGACGAGGTTCCAATTAAGTTAATGATTTTCCATGTGTGCCTAGATAGTATATTTGATCTGTCAATGTCGAATAGGCTGAGGTAAGCATAATTTTTTTCTCCTTAAGAGTTAAATGAAGCGGCCTTATAAGCCAATGAGAAGAGGTTAATAGAAGCATCTTAGAAAGAGGTCCTAGAAGAAGTCTTAGTACCAGCTTATGGAGAGTTCAGTAGCCATGAGATAAGTCTTTTCTGAGTATTAGAGTAAAGGGAATGTAGACCATTGTAGAGATGATGGAATAGATCCATAGCTTTCAAGTGTCAGCTATAGACCTAAGGGGGAGATGATAAGATGAGAAATCAAGTCAAGCGTTGAGAATGAGATAGTGATGTCTTCAGAAAGATTTATAGTGTTACATCAATCCATTAATACTCTAGCGTATTCCTCAAAGTTCAGTCATTACAACATCATGATGATGTTTCTTATATCAGAATTGTTTTCATGACCCATGCTCATACACTTCAAAGAGATTCACATCTATGCTTAGTTTTCAGAATGAGGGGCAAATAATTTAGCCCATTAATCTCAAGCTTACTGCATAAAGTTATAGATATCAACCCCATGATATGAACCTATTCATATAAGCACTCATGTCTCATAATATGCTCAGTCTTGAAAATTCATGATTTAATCTCGAAGGCTAGAAACATAATATTATGTCATGCATATTCGTATATCAGAACTCTCAAATGAATCGTGCTTATGATCCTTCGCCCTAAAGCTCTTTCAGTGATCCTTTTTAGTTTTTAGAATGGTGTTGATGAATGTAGTTGTGTGATGATAGAGAAGAGAATTGTTATTTCTTATTGTGATAGTGATGGTGTGTTTATTCCACCTAAGGTTATAAATACAGAGGAAGAAGGAGATAAGGATTTACAATGAGTACTAAGCTAGCTTCCTGGTGGTAATCCATGAAAGTTTAATTGGTAGAGATGATGAGTGTCACGACCCAAGGTACCCCTAGGCGTAACTTGGCGTATAGGACAACGAGAGGCCCCATAAAACCCCTTAGCATTCATAACAATAAGAAATAGAATCAAAAGAGATAAAAAAGTACATTTCCAATCCAAAAGTTTTATGAAAGTAAACGGAAGTCTAAACACTTGTCTCATTAGCCATCTAGTACATAAGAATGAAATTTGGGCCTAGACCATACTTCATGTCTAAAACTGAAAATAAGAAAGAAACTGAAATTCAATGAAAATTCGTCCTCGAAGCATGAGGACTCACGAAAGCTTGAAATCTCTCAAATCAACCTCTAGCCAAGAAATTGAGAACCCTGATTGTCGGACCCTACATTTGGGGAAATGTAGGCAAGAGTATGCGTTAGTACAAAATATGTGCCAAGTATGATAGCCATGCATATAAATATTTAAATCATGCTAAAATAGGACATTTCATGACATGCAATGACCAAGCTAAAACATGATATAAAAGGGTTAGAAAACATGAGTCGTAAAACATGGTCAATGCAAGCTAACATCTTTATGTTCTTTGAACACATGTGAGATACTTCTTGAAGTAACCTTAGTTCATTATTTTTGTGGGAATTAGCCGTAACCGACATAGAGACCATGTGAGCTAAAACATGATCCCCCGGTGTCTCCCATATCGAAAAGGGTTATCCTACTTGCTAAGGTAAGGACCATGAACTTCTAGCTATTGTTGATCCACTAGATAATGTCTATCTAGACAATCATCCTATGGGGGAACATATGTAAGGGATAAGGAGATTGCTTCTAGAAACCCGACCTCGACTCACGGGAGAGCTTCCATCTCAATATCCTCTTGGTGCTAAGCATAAGTCCCACAGAATAGTCATTTTCTTACTTGTTCTCATTATCCATGGAAGGGCATGCCATCTTGCCAATCCAATCTAGGTCATAAGTCATCCATGGAAATGTATCATTCAATAACCAATCCAAGCTAGGTTTCATTAGGATATCTCTTAATCTTTGATTCATTTAGGGGAGGAGACCTTTCAACCTTAGAATCCTTACTATGTGAGAAAAGCCTTTCACAATCATACTTTCATGTGTATATGAGAAATCCTTTCAACAACACAACAACAACATCATCATTGATACTTCACTCTCAAAGCATCCTTAAAACATTTACATAAATTTCATAAGAACATGCATAATTCCACAATTCACCTTTCAAGGTTCAAAACCCACTTTCAATCATCAACATCTAGAAAACATGGGTTCATAGAAATTCATCACAAATTCATGTAATTCTATCAATTCATGCTTGATTTCATAAAATATTCTTTCATAATCCAAAACCCACCTTATATGATCATAACTTGGAAAAACATGGGGATTAGATGGGTTCATAGGGAATCATCATAAAATCATGAGATTAACTTAATCCACTCTTAAAAGATCATCATTCAATCAATTAAATCAACAATTAATGGAACCCATAACTTAGAAGAAAATCCTAACTCAATTGGGGAATTCTGACTTTGCAAATCGGAGAATTTGGGAACTCCATGAATGGAAGGAATCAATGGATGAAAACTATCATACCTCAAAGTGAATTGCTTATTTTCAATGGAGGAATGGAGACTTGACTTGAAACCCTAGGTTGAATCCTTCTTCTTAAAGCTTTCTAGAGAGAAATATTTTGGAGAGGAGACTTGTTCTTGTTTTAGAAATTTGAGAGAATGTTTTCCATTGGGGAAATTAGGGGATTAAAACACTTATATAGAGATATTAGTGAAGGGTAAAACGACATAGTAGTAGGATGAATATATTTAGGAAAAGACCCAACTCCCCCTAAAAATAATTGCCGACCTTTCACCTACGGGCCTTGAACGACAGACCATGGTTTGACCAACAGTCCGTCCTGCACGTCCATCGTCTTCATCAGAGACTGGATTTTTGAGGCCATGATCCACGGACCTCAATCCACAGACCTTGTACCCAATGACGGTCCGTTAGTCCAGGCCGTGGTTAGTGGTCCTCTAAGCCTATTTGGGTGGCCAATCCACAGACCAGGCCTGCGGTCCGTGGTTCACTCTATGGTCTGTGTTGGCCTCCGTCGGATGGCACCAGGAACTTCTGAAAACTACTATTTTGACTTTTCTTGAATCCGAGGTGTTACATTATCTCCCCCTTGGGATTATTCGTCCTCGAATGAGATTCAAGACATCATATGGAAGGTGGAAACTTAACCTAACAGCCCAACATGCATGCAATCCCATAAGTGCACATATCCGAGTAGGAAGCATATACTCCAAGCTAAAGCATGTTCAAAACATCATATCATGTAGTCTATATGCAATTCATACTCAAATGCATATAAACATGTAGAAATCAATCAAGTTGACTCATTTTCTCAAAACTTAAGCCTTTTCATGAAAATGCATAAATTAGGAAATCATGAAAACATTTAAGACACATAACACCCAAAGAATAAACCATGAGGAGCTAGTTACCTCAAGCTAGAGTAGGGTTAGAAGGAAAGAGATGAGGATATAGAGATATCATATCGGCCTCAGCCTCCCAAGTAGCACCCTCAACTAACTGATTCCTCCACAAAATGTTCACGGAAGCAACTTCCTTATTTCTCAACTTCTTAACTTGCCGGTCTAAAATCTCAACCGAAACTTCTTCATAAGAAAGGTTCTCCTTAACTCCCAAACCTTCTAAGGGAACTATAGATGTCGGATCACCAACACATTTCTTCAACAAGGAGACATGGCAAACTGGATGCACCGATTCATTAGGCAGTTCAAGTTCATAAGCAATCTTACCAACACATCTAAAAATTTGATATGGGCCTACATAACGGGGACTAAGCTTCCCTTTCTTACCAAACCTCATCACACCCATCATGGGCGAAATTTTTAAATAGACCCAATCATATACTTCAAATTCAAGATCTCTACTCCTCACATCGGCATAAGACTTTTGCCGACTTTGAGCTATTTTCAACCTTTCTCTAATAAGTTAAACTTTCTCCATTGCCTCATGTACCAACTCGAGACCTATTAGGGAAACTTCACCCACCTCAAACCAACCTATAGGAGACCTACACATCCTACCATACAAGGCCTCAAATGGAGCCATACCAATACTTGAGTGATTGTTATATGCAAACTCAATCAAAGGCAAGTGATTATCCCAATTACCCTAGAAATCAATCACACAAGCTCTCAACATATCTTCCAAAGTTTGGATTGTACGCTCCGCTTGTCCATCGGTTTGTGGAAGAAAAGTCGTACTAAGCTTGACACGAGTACCAAGACCCTTTTGAAAAGATCTCCAAAACTGAGAAGTAAATTGAGTACCACGATCGGAGATAATAAATAAAGGCACTCCATGCAGCTTTACCATTTCCCTCAAATACAACTTAGCATAGTCCTCCGCCGAATAAGACACCTTGAGTCATGTTGTCGCCGAGTGCGAGGTAAACCAACAATAAAGTCCATATTCAAATCTTCCCACTTCCAAGTAGGAATGATAATGTCTTGGGACAAACCTCCTAATTTCTAATGCTCAACCTTTAATTGCAGACAATTAGGACATTTAGCCACAAATCCCGCAATATCCTTCTTAATCCCATTCCACCAATTGATTTCCCACAAATGGCGGTACATCTTAATGGCTCCCGGGTGAATGGAATACCGACAACTATGGGCTTCTAAAAAGATCTGTTCCCTCAAGTCATCAACATTGGGAACACAGAAATGACCTTGGTATATAAGCACACCATCTCCTCCTTGGGAGAAAGCCTCTACAGACTTCTTAAGACCCGATTCCTTCAATTCAACCAAAGTTAGATCAAGACCTTGCTTAGCTTTTACATCCGCCACAAGGGATGATTCAGAACCATTGTGGACCATAACACCACCCTTGGTAGAGTTCACTAAATGAAAATCCAAGCGGGCCAATCTATGAACATCTCGAGCCAACTCTTTCTTATCTTCTTCAATATGAGCAACACTACCCATAGATAACTGACTAAGAGAATCTGCCACCACATTCTCTTTACCAGGGTGATAGAGAACACTCATATCATAATCTTTCAATATCTCAAGTCACCTTCTCTGGAAAAGATTTAGGTCCTTCTGATTAAACACATATTCCAAACTCTTATGATCAGTGAAAATATCGACATGAACACCATACACATAGTGCCTCCATATCTTTAAGGTAAACACAACCGCCGCTAGTTCAAGGTCATGGGTAGGATAATTCTTTTCATGAACCTTAAGTTGCCTTGAAGCATAGGCAAAACCTTCCAATTTTGCATAAGTACACATCCTAAATCAATTCTTGAGGCATCACAATAAACAACAAAACCATCAGTTCCTTCAAGTAAAGTCAACACCGGAGCAGAAGTAAGTCTATCCTTCAACTTTTGAAAACTTTTTTCACATGTTGCGGACCATATGAACTTAGCCTTCTTTTGAGTCAATGCTGTCAATGGAGAGGCAATCGAAGAAAATCCCTCGACAAACCTTCTATAGTAACCAGCAAAACCCAAGAAGCTTCTAATTTCTGAAGGGGATATAGGTCTAGGCCAACTCTTGACCGCATCCTTCTTCTTACGATCTACCCCAATACCCTTACTTGAAAGAATATGACAAAGAAAAGCCACAGACCTCAACCTAAACTCGCATTTGCTAAACTTTGCAAAGAGTTGTTGGTTTTTGAGAATTTACCACACAATCCTCAAATGATTGATGTGATCATCCTCACTTCTTGAATAAATCAATATATTATGAATGAACACAATCACGAACATATCAAGATATTGTCTAAACACCCTATTCATCAAATCCATAAAAGTGGCTGGAGCATTGGTTAAATCAAAAGACATCACCAAGAACTCAAATGACCGTACCGGGTACTAAAAGCCATTTTCGGAATATCATCCTTTCACCCTCAATTTGTGATAACCCAATCGAAGGTCAATCTTAGAGAAGTAACTCTCTCCTTGAAGTTGGTCAAACAAATCATCTATCCTTAAAAGAGGATACTTATTCTTAATGGTCACCTTGTTCAACTAATGATAGTCAATACACATACGAAGAGAACCATCCTTCTTTCTAACAAACAAGACTGGAGCACCCCATGGAGAGATACTCGGTCGGGTGAAACCCTTGTCCAACAAGTCTTTCAATTGCTCCTTCAACTCCTTTAGTTGTGCCAGAGCCATTCAGTAAGGAGGGATAGAGATAGGTTGCGTATCTGGGAGGAGGTCAATACCGAAGTCTATTTCCCTTTCGAGAGGAATACTGGGTAGATCATCTGGGAACACTTCTGGAAATTTATTCACAACGGGGACCGACTCAAGAGTAGGGGTCTCGGAAGCTACATCCCTCACCCTAACTAGATGGTAAATGCAACCCTTAGAAATCATTCTTCTAGCTTTAAGACAGGAGATAAACTGAATCTTAGGTATAGAATTTCTCCTTTTCCATTCTAGAACACGCTCATTCGGAAACTAAAACTTGACTACACCAGTTCTACAATCAATAGAAGCATAACAAGAATGCAACCAATACATACCAAGGATAATATCAAAATCTAGCATATCAAGCTCTACCAAATAAACAAGAGTAACTCTTTGGGACAAGGAAACATGACATTTTCTATAGACCCTCTTAGCCACAACAGAATCACCAATAGGAGTAGAGATAAAAAATAGGATTTAACAACACATCCAGAAGAACATTAAACCTCATAGCCACATATGGCGTCACAAAAGACAAGGTATCACCGGGATAAAGTAAAGCATAAACATAATGTTTGAAGAATTTCAACATACCGATAACCACATTCGGAGAACCCTCTTGTTCACCACGAGTCTGAAGTGTATATAATTGGTTTTTCTTAGACAATTAGAACCCGAACCACTAGGAGGAGCTTGCTTTCTCTCTCTTCCTTTAGCCGTAAGCATTGGGAAATCCCTCATCTTATGATCACTTTTACCACAACTGAACCAACCATCCGTGCCGGCTAGGCACTTGCCCTCGTGCTTCTTTCCATACCTAGCACAAGTAGACATCGGCAATGAAGATCCACTACCATTCCCTCCTTGAGGCTTAGGGTTAGGCACCCTATCTTTGTTAAACTTAGAAGGAGCATTGGAGGAACCTTGGCTGGAAAACCTTTGTCGAAATCTAGAACGACTATGTCCATCGGACCTTGCATGAGAGAAATTACCATCACCGGTTTTAGCCCTCTTTGCCTCCCTAGACTTTTCCTTAAGTTTTTCCTCTTCGATCTGTTGAGAAGTCCATGTCATTAATGAGCATTACAGTACGACATTCTTTAACCAACATATTAGAAACACCTGAAACGAACTTACTCATTCTTGCCCTAGGATCGGCAATCATAGTTGTGTGAACTTCAAAGCATATTCCTTAACACTCATATTTCCTTGCCGAAGATTAATGAATTCAAGCACCTTTGCCTCCCTCATTTCAAGGGGAAGGAACCTATCAAGGAAAGCAACTTTGAACTTTTTCCAATCAAGAGGACCTGCACCTTTCGGTCTCCCTTCTTTCCATTGGTTGTACCATATTTGAGTAACACCCTTAAGTTGATAAGCGACCAACTCCGCATTTTCCACTGGCGTCATCCCATGATCATCAACACCTTGTAAACCTTATCAATGAACTCTTGAGGATCTTCCTCATCCTTAGAACCATGAAACTCCGGAGGATTCATTCTAGTGAAGTCCCGCACTCTAGATGCCGCTGTACCCACATTTGGGTTCATGGGAGCTAAAACTTTCCTATTGGCTTGGGCCGTCATGGCTTTAGCCAATACTCAAAAAGGAGCCCTAAACTCCACATTAGTCACTTGCTCGGCCAAAGGGTCGACTAGAGCTTGAGAACCTTGAGGAGAAGCTTCTTCTTCCGCATTCTCCCTCACATTCCTTCTAGAATAAGCTCTTGGAGTAGCCATATCCTGTAGAGCATCAAATTAGGATTAGGAGAGAGACTTTGTAGAGTTAAACTCTATCATCCGACTTAAGAGTAATGAAAGAAGTGGAGTTTCCTAACATCTTGTAGCCTCTCATTCATAAATGTGGCGCGCTTCACACTCATGAACAAGACTCTACTCAACGTGGCTTATGAGACATCCTAGGACCATTCTAAACCTTGTGCTCTGATTACCAAGTTTGTCACGACCCAAGGTACCCCCCTAGGCGTAACATGGCATATAGGACCCCGAGAGACCCCATACAAGCCCCTTAGCATTCATAACATAAGAAATAAAATCAAAAGAGATAAAGAAGAACATTTCCATTCCAAAAGTTTTATGAAAGTAAAGCGGAAGTCTAAACACTTGTCTCATAAGCCATCTAGTACATAAGAATGAAACTTGGGCCTAGACCATACATCATGTCCAAAACTAAAAATAAGAAAGAAACTGAAATTCAATGAAACTCCATCCTTGAAGCATGAGGACTCACCAAAGCTTGGAATCTCTCAAATTAACCTCTAGCCATGAAACTGAGAATCCTGACTGTCGGACCCTATATTTTGATAAATGTAGGCAAAAGTATGCGTTAGTACAAATATATACCAAGTATGATAGCCATGCATATAAACATTTAAATCATGCTAAAATAGGACATTTCATGACATGCAGTGACCAATCTAAAACATGATATAAAAGGGTTAGAAAACATGAGTCATAAAAATGGTCAATGCAAGCTAACATCTTTAAGTTCTTTGAACACATGACATACTTCTTGAAGTAACCTTAGTTGATTATATTTGTGTGAATTAGCCTTAATCGAAATAAAGACCATGTTAGCTAAAACATGATCCCCCGGTGTCTCCCACACCGAAAAAGGTTGTCCTACTTGCCAAGGTAAGCACCATGAACTTCTAGCTATTGTGGATCCACTAGCTAATGTCTATCTAGACAATCATCTATCTAGAACCCTACCTCGACTGACGGGAGAGCTTCCATCTCAATATCCTCTAGATGTTAGCATAAGTCCCACGGAATAGTCATTTTCTTACTTGTTCTCATTATCCATGGAAGGGAACTTCATCTTTCCAATCCAAGCTAGGTCATAAGTCATCCATGGAGAGGTATCATTCAATAACTAATCCAAGCTAGGTTTCATTAGGATAGCTCTTAATCTTTGATTGATTTAGGTGAAGAGACCTTTCAACCTTAGAATCCTTACTATCTAAGAAAAGCCTTTCACAATCATACTTTCATGTGTATATGAGAAATCTTTTCAACAACACAACAACATCATCATTGATACTTCACTCTCAAAGATTCCTTAAAACATTTACATAAATTTCATTAAAACATGCATTATTCCACAATTTACCTTTCAAGGTTCAAAACCCACTTTCAATCATCAACATCTAGTAAACATGGGTTCATATAAATTTATGTAATTCTATCAATTCATGATTGATTTCATAAAATCTTCTTTCATAATCCAAAGCCCACCTTATATGATCATAACTTGGACAAACATGGGGATTACATGGGTTCATGGGGAATCATCATAAAATCATGAGATTAACTCAATCCATGCATAAAAGATCATCATTCAATCAATTAAATCAACAATTAATGGAACCCATACATTAGAAGAAAATCCTAACTCAATTAGGGAATTCTAACTTTGAAAATAGGAGAATTTGAGAACTCCATGAATGGAAGGAATCCATGAATGAAATCTATCACACCTCAAAGCCAATTTCTTATCTTTAATGGCGGAATGGAGACTTGACTTAAAACCCTAGGTTGAATCCTTTTTCTTCAAGTTTTCTAGAGAGAGAAATATTTATGAGAGGAGACTTGTTCTTCTTTTAGAAATTTGAGAGAATGTTTTCCATTGGGAAAATTAGGGGATTAAAACACTTATATAAGGATCTTAGTGAAGGGTAAAATGATATAGTATTAGGATAAAAATAATTAGGAAAAGATCCAACTTCCCCTAAAACTAATTGCCGACCTTTGACCTACGGGCCTTGACCGATGGACCGTGGTTTGACCGATGGTCCGTCCTAAACGTCCGTCGTCTTCATTAGAGATTGGTTTTTGAGGCCATGATCCTCGGACTGTGGACCCAACGACGGTCTGTTGGTCGAGGTCATGGTTCGTGGTCCTCCACGCCTATTTGGGTGGCCAATCCATGAACTAGACCTACGGTCCGTGGTTCACTCCATGGTCTGTGGTTGGCCTCCGTCGGATGCCACCAGGAACTTTTGAAAACTACTATTTTGCCCTTTCTCAAATCTGAGGTGTTACAATGAGAGGATGAGAAGTCTTTAGAAAGTGGGTTAGTAGGAGTCTATGGAGTGTTTAAGGTTCTAAGATTGAATGTGGTGTTGTTAACATGTGGAAAGTGTGTGATACATTAGTTGTTTCGTGATATGAGCTCAAGATTAGCTCACTGTAGCGGTAAGGAGTAGTTTTCTTGGGATGATATTTCCTATAAAGGTATAGAACTAGAATCTTATGATTTAGATAAAAATAATCACCCTATGTTATGTACTTTTTGATTCTGAGTTAGACTTGAATATAGTAAGAGTAACCCCTTTCCATTCTAAGACCAACCATCATTCAATGATGAATGATTCCAAGGGTGAGATATTGTAACACCCCAAAAATTTCTACGCTAAGGCCCGAACTATTCTTTATTTGCATATAAAGTCTTATCGGGTTATTCTTAAAATGCTCATACATGTAAAGGTAAATTCTTTAGTGTGAGAATGATTTTGGATATCAATTAAGGTCACTAGAAACTCCTAGCACAAAGTAGAGTTGAAAGTTTCCTTACCGATTAAGTTTTGATGTAAGATTCTCTTTGGGTCAACTCCAAATGACCATATCTCTTTGAATATAAAGAGTTATGTGGCTCATACCTATCAAATTAAAGATATTTGAATCTTCTTTCCAACGCCACCAATTTTGCAACAATCAAAGTTTTGAGTAAAAATTTATGACCATTTTAGTAACTTGATACAATGCAGTGAAGAATTAGCCAACGGGGAAACATTAAAAAGGGTCTTTGTATTTTTACCTCAATGAAAACCCTAAACGAGTTTCTTGACTAATTAAAGACCCAAAAAAGATCAGATTTTTCATCTCTTAATTCATCATTCTCCTCTCTCTCAAACCCTAAGGCAAAACCCTAAGGAAAAATCAAAGTAGAAGACTCTATTCAAGATTCTTTCAATCATTTTCAAAAATATTCTTCAAGGTTAGTCTTTCTCCAAGAATTTCATTCTTTCCAACTCAAATTACTCCATACAATTATGAATCACTAATGAAAATCATAAATCTTGTCCATAGAGATTTCAAGAAAGTAATTCAAGAATCTCAAGAAAGGATTTCTTAATTAGTCTCCTTCAAGCTAGGGTTTCAAGGCTTCTATTCAAGTTCTTATTCAAGATTCTTCAAGAAACTTGTTCTTCCAGTTATGTAAGGCTATCATAGTGTTGTACTAGTTAGTCCTCACGCCCTACATCTACTTTCAGATTAGTAAAAGAGTAATCTAGTATTCTTTCCCTAGATTTGAGTATTCTTGAGATATGTTGATTTTTTGAGTTCTTGAGTTCCTGTTTCTTTTTGAAATTCTATTCCTAATTATTGAATTGCTATATATTATGCATTAAGATTCTTGAGTTTATTCGTTCATGTCTATATTTTAGCATGAACCCTATGAATTGAATATTCTTGAGATGAGTAGTATCGTTGAGTTCTGAGTTCTGAGTCCTTGAGTTAGAAGTATTGAGTTTTCTATATTGTTATTGCGATCCTTGAGTTGAGTTGTTCACGTATATATTTCAGCATGAACCCTATTTTGAGTTATAAATTTTGAGAATCTTTTAAAGCCAACATTTTTGGTTTAAACTGAGTTTTTGAGGAAGTAAAGATGAGTTTTGAGAAAGAGTTTCTAAAACATGATTAGTATGACAATCAAGTATTCCATCAATGCTTAAGCAGTATGTTATCTAGATATACCATCAATGTTTAGGCAGTATGACTTCCCGAGTAATCAATGATCAAATCACAATATGATTTTAATTTTTTAGAAAGAGTTTTCAAGTATGAATTGAGTAAGAGTATAAGGGAACAAAATATTCCCAAAAGTATCAGTCTTTATATTGTTAAAAGAGAAACTTTGATTTTTAAATGAGTTATGAGTTCAAAGATATTTCAAGAGTAGTTACCTCTTTTAAGAGGATAGTTTGAGAAATTATCTCAAACCATAGGAAAAATATGTTTTTAAATATTGAGCATGAGTATATATTATTGGGAGTAGTATTGAGTACCGATATGGGGATGAGTTCAGACAACTCAGATTCCTCATAAACCATGTATGCCAACATGTGTACAACATCATGCTTTTTAGATGAATCCTAAGTGCCTTCGGGAAGAGCTTAGTGGATCCACTTAGTTGAGGTGTTCTTTACCCTGGCAATGTATATGACAGTTCTGGCAGCATGGGCGAGACGCTGTATCATCACGTAGCTCATAGTGATGGTTGTCGGTTAGAGAATCTCTCGAATAGAGGTAAAAGTGTATTTTCATTATATCACTTAATATGTTGAGTTCAGAGATGAGTAAGTATTTTTGTAAGGTTTTAATGATTTCACTCATTTATTTCTTTACATTCACTTGAATATATATAACTATATCTATTGTTGTCCTTTCATTTAGTTATTTGTTAGTCAACTATATTGTATACTCGTACATTCAATGTACTGATGTCATTCGTCCTGCATCTTTTAATGATGCATATACAAGTTCTTTGGATCCTCAACAAGAGTCCGTTGAGATCACTTCGTCTGCTCGCCAACTTTTGAGTAAGACTTTCTTACTTTTGGAGGACTCCAGTTTTATAAGTTGTTAGTATTAGTTACATTTTGAGTAGTCGTGGGTCTTGTCCCGACACTCATCTATGTATAGTAGAGGCTTCGTCGATAGATAGTTTTGGAGATTCTTTCAGTTTTCAGATGTTTTATTTAAACTTATGATTCATACTCAGTATATTCAGCAAAGTTTTAAGATTTAGTAAGCTGTTTTTAAACGTTTCTTTCAATTTGATGGTTATGTATGCTTGAGTTAGTCTTCCGCTTGTATTCAACTAGGATGAGGGTTCGGTTGGAGACCAGCAATGGTTCTCGAGTGCCGGTCATGTCCTGGATGTAGGCTCGGATCGTGACATATACATACACCATAAACAAATATATGATCTATTAAAACTTTTATTAAAAACTGAATAAATAATTATTCTATAATAAGTACTATATCTAAAAATATGGTTAATAGTATATATCTCAACAATATTTCACTTAGACTTTTAACTATCACGATTGTTAGAATGTACTATATCTAAATGCATTGTTAATAGTATATAGTCTAAAAATCTCCCAGTTAGATTTTTAATCTTGAAAATTGTTAGAACTATGTCTAAACACATGGTTAATAGTATATACACTAACAATCTCCCACATAGACTCTTAACTATGCTTTTACAACTTTCACAGGCATTCCTTTATTTCTTATCGAAAGAAATTTAACAAGTTATTTTCTCATGCAATTTCGTCTAGTAGTGCTTCGTCATAAAAAATCAATTTTGTACTAGATCTTGAGGGACATTATCATGAAACCCTCTAATAGTGTACTTCATTTCAAGAGTTCTATCATGAAGGTCCTCTCAAGCATACAAAACAAACCGATCTTTGCTATGATTCTCCCACTATGACTCAGTACTACTATTATAATCACACTAGAGGTACTAGATTTTCTTATGTGTAGTAACATTTCTCCCACTACTTAAATGCAATAGAATGTCAATCCTGACATATCGGGTAGATGTTCTTGAGCATCTAAATTTACAACTGACTCATTTGTTTTTTCTTTGTCTAGTTCCTCTAAAACTAGTATACTTCAACGAACATGGTTTACTAAACAATCCTTTTCTAAAAATCTGACCACTATGTCAACAATTGCATTATTTTCTTTAGGACAGTAAAATAAACCTTCTTTCCTTCTTTAGGATATCCAATTAACACACATTCCTTTCTTAATTCCAATTTGCTTATTCTACCTCTCAACACATGTGTCGGACAATCCTATATCTGAACATGTCGCAGATTGGACTTATGTCAAATCCAACTAGTTCTATAGTTGTCCAATGTTCTAATTTGAAAGGAATTAAATTCGGGATTTGATAAGTAGTTCTTAGAAGATATCCCAAAAGAAACAAAATAACTATGAACAAGTCAATCATTAATCCTATCATCTTCGTAAGTGTCTATTCCTTTTCTGTTTTTACACCAATCTATTATAGAGTGTCTGGTATAGACAATTGATATGCAATTATTCTATCAGATAAGTGACTCATCAGTTTTGCAGAGAGTTATACGTCACTACAATAAGATTGCCATAACTTTGTATATTTATGATGTTATTTTCATTTCTATTGTAAATATTTTGAGTTTATCAAGAAATTGAGACTTACAAAATATCAAAAAATATATATTCATATCATGAGTAACCTTCTGAATACTCAATGTCATCTCTTGCTTGAATGTTCATTTACCACACAAATCATAATAAATTAATCCTAACTTATCACTACCTTTATTTACTTTTAAAAGAAAATGTATCTTGGTCATTTTTGTTTCTAAACAGGACCTACATGTTCGTAGTGACTTCACTTTCAATGAACCATTATGTCCATTCTTTAACCAACCTCGAAGTTCTATTCAGAATAAATGACATAGATGCTAGTGTACAAATAAGTTTCACTCAATCAAAAATATTTTTCCTTATGAGAAAGATTAATATAATTCAATTCATTAGAGATAATACTAATAAAAATTTCACGCATCAATATACCACAAGATATTAAATATAAATCAAACTAAATAATAAGAGTGTTCCCAGAGAAATATATATTAAGTATCCATCTCTTATATAGTTAGATACTGAAAATAATTCCTTGTTGTTAAAATCGTTCAACATCAGCCTATTTTTTCTAGTCTGAATAAGTCTTGGCAGTAGCTATATTCTAGTTAGTTGTTACTTTATTATTTTGTTAGCACGTAATGCTTTTCCTAGTTTGTAGTATTGCAAATTTCTTTTCCTATAGTTTAGGGGAATTGGTTTACTGAAATTAAGTAGTTATTTAGTGGGGTTAGGATTTTTAAATTTTGTAAGCCTATATTACCATCTCAACGTATTGAATAAAGTAAGCAACATTTCCTTGCAAACTATTTTCAGTTTCCGTTTCTTCCTTTCTTTCCCTGTTATTTTTGTGTTGATTCCTGAGCTTTCCATCGTGTTAAGTTCGACATTTGGTATCGGAGCCAGCACAATGAATGACCTTCAAGTAGTTGGCGGAATCAAAAAACTCAACAAAGAATTATAATACATGGGCAACATGTATAATGTCTTATATGCAAGGTCAAGATCTCTGGGAAGTTGTCAACGGAAGCGAAGTTGAACAACCAGAGGTAGAGGATGCAAATGGAACATTGCGGAAGTGGAAGATCAAAGCAAGAAAAGCAATGTTTGCGCTCAAAACAACAATCGATGAAGATGTGTTGGAGCATAATCGTGATGCTAAAACGCCAAAAGAAGCATGGAACACACTTGCAGCACTTTTCTCAAAGAAGAACGATGCAAGGCTACAACTTTTGAAGAACGAATCATTATCAACAGAGCAACGTGATATGACAATTGCCCAGTATTTCCGTGAAATTTTAGATTTTGATTCAACGACACCAATTGGGGAACCAGGGTAAAAAGAATTATTATTTATGGTTTGAGACCTGAATACAGAGGTTTCTTTGCTGCTGTACAGGGATGGCCAAATCAGCCATCACTTGTTGAATTTGAAAATCTGCTTGCTGGCCAAGAAGCAATGGCAAAGCAAATGGCAGGACTCTCAGTGAAGAATGAGGAAGAAGCACTCTACACCAACAAAAGCATGAACATCAAGCATCATGCTAGTGGTGGATATAAGAGGAAAAATTCTCATGAAGATGGAAATTTTCGCCCGAGAGGAGTTTCAAAAAATCTCAGGAATGAAAAAAGATTCGAAGGAAAGTGTTACAATTGTGGGAAGAGGGGTCATATGGAAAAGGATTGTTGGTTCAAGAAAAAGTCCGTCGAAAGTAACACAGCTACCTCAAATTCCATCATGAGAAGTGAAGATGTTTGGGATGCTGAAGCATTTTTCGCTATAGAAGAGGAGGATTTAGCACTTGCATCGACTATATCTGAATCAATTGATCATGAGAACGACTGGATCGTTGATTCGGGTTGTGCAACTCATACGACAGGTGATAAACAAAAGTTGCAGGATCCATCAGTGTACAAGGGTAGTCGTGTTGTGGTGACAACTAATAATTCAAGGTTTCCAATAGCTCATATTGGTAAGACGACAGTCTCTCTTCAACAACGAATCAATCAAATACCACTTCAGAATGTCTATCATGTTCCAGGTATGAGCAAAAACTTTCTTTCAGTGTCACAATTAACAACATCTGGAAACTATGTCTTGTTTGGTCCTGATGATGTGAGGATTTATCAGGATCTCAAGAACTTAGAAAATCCAATTATGAAGGGGTGTAGCTTAGAGTCCGTTTATGTGATGTCTGTAGAGTCTGCATATGTAGAAAAGACAAAAAATAATGAGACTGCTAATTTATGGCATATGAGATTAGGTCATGTGAGTTATTCCAAGCTAAGTGTTATGATGGAGAAGTCAATGATCAAAGGTCTTCCTCAACTTGAAGTAAGAGCAAACATCGTTTGTTCAGGATGCCAATTCGGTAAAGCTCACTAGTTGCCATTTCTAGAGTCCAAATTTAAAGGTGATGAATCACTACAATTAGTTCATTCTGATATGTTTGGACCGGTGAAGCAATCATCAATTGGTCGAATGAAGTACATGATGACCTTTATGATGATTTCTCTAGGTATGTTTGGGTTTTCTTTATGAAAGAAAAATCTAATTCTTTTTCTAAGTTTAAAGAAACAGTTGAGGGAGAACTGGGCAAGAAAATTTGTTGTTTAAGAACAGATAATGGGGGGGAATACAAAACAGTTGAGTTCTCTCAATACCTAAGGGAATGCGGAATTCGCCATCAATATACTTGTGCCTATACGCCACAGCAAAATGGCATTGCAGAGAGGAAGAATAGGCATTTAGCAGAAATATGCCGCACTATTTTACATGCCAAGAATGTCCCAGGATGATTTTGGGCAGAAGCAATGAGGACTGTATCATATGTCATCAACAGACTTCCTCAACAAAGGTTAGGTTTTCTTTCACATTTTGAGAAGTTGTGGAATATGAAAGCTAATGTCAGTTATTTGCGAGTATTTTGGTGTGTATGCTATATTTTATACCTGATCAGTTACGTAGAAAATTGGACAAGAAAGTTGTTAAATGCATTTTTATAGGCTATGATAATCAAAGAAAAGGGTGGAAATATAGTGACCCTACAACTGGAAGGTGCTATACATCACAACATGTCGTATTTGATGAAACCTCTTCATGGTGGTCTGTGAAAAAGGAGATATTACCAGACCAACTGATCTGACAAATAAGTTACAATTTACTTATTTTCGATCAAGTGAAGACGCCGATGTTGAACAAGGCGCAAATCGTAGTTTTGGGCAATCAATTGTTCACCAGCCAACATGTGAAGGCAGTGAAACAAATGAAGGAGAAGTACCAGCTGTTCCACAATCTGAGAAGAGAAGGTCAGAACGGATTCGGAGGCAAAACTGCAAATATGCCAATGCAGCAATAATAGAAGACGAATCTGGAAAAGAGCCTTAAAGCTGTGAAGAAGCAGCTCAAAACGTAACATGGACCAGAGCAATGGAGGAAGAGATTGTCTCATTAGAACAAAATCAAACTTGTGAACTAGTACCGAAGCCAAAGATGTCAAACCTATATCATGCAGATGGGTTTATAAATGGGTTGATCGAGAGGCATAAAACTCGTTTGGTAGCTCGGGGATTTACTCAAGAATATGGTTTGGATTATGATGAAACTTTTAGTCCAGTGGCAAAGTTTACAACTGTGCGAGTCTTACTAGCATTTGCTGCTAGCAAGAATTGGAATTTGTGGCAGATGGATGTTAAAAATGCATTTTTACATGGAGAGCTGGATCGAGAGATTTATATGGCTCAACCGATGGGTTTCCAGAATTAAAAGCACCCTGGGTATGTTTGTAAGATGCGGAAGGCGCTCTATGGATTGAAGCAATCACCAAGGGCCTGGTACGGTAAAATTGCTGAATTTTTAACTCAAAGTGGCTATTTTATTACATTTGCAGATTCAAGTCTGTTTGTCAAAGTCGATGGAGGGAAGCTATCCATAGTACTAGTATATGTCGATGATTTGATTATAACTGGTGATAATGAAGAAATTGTTCAAACGAAGGAAATTTTATCCAGAGACTTGTTGAAGAAATTTGGAATGCTGGAGTGCAAGCTAATTGCAACTCCAATTGAACCAAATGCCAAGATGTGTGTACATGAAGGAAAAGATTTAGAAGATGTAGCGAAGTATTGTCAATTGGTAGGTAGTTTGATTTATCTAACTCAGACTAGGCCTGATATTTCTTTTGCAGTTGGTGTGATGTGTAGCTACATGCACAAGCCAAAGAAGCGCCATATGGAGGCTGTTCGGCGAATTCTAAGATATGTGAAAAGTACAATTGGTTATGACCTCGTGTATAAGAAAGGTGAAGAATGCAATTTGGTTGGTTACTTTGACTCGGACTATGCAGGAGACCATGACACTCGTCGTTCAACTACTGGCTTCGTGTTTAAGCTTGGAGCTGGAGTAATTTCTTGGTGCAGCAAAAGGCAGCCAATAGTGTCGCTATCAACAACAGAAGCAGAGTATCGGGTAGTAGCAGTCGCAGCTCAAGAAAGTATATGGATTATGCGGTTGATGAAGGATTTACATCAACTAGTTGGCTATGCATTTTCTCTGTACTGTGACAATCAGTCAGCGATTAGTTTGGCTGAAAATCCTGTTTTTCATGCGAGGACGAAGCATGTGGAAATACATTACCATTTCATCAGAGAAAAGGTGTTACAAAGAGAGATTGATCTGGAGCATATTAACACAGAGAAACAAATTGCCGTTTTGTTCACAAAAGGCTTAAGTGTCAATAAGTTTGAAAGTTTCTGTCAGCAACTAGGCAAGGCTAAGACGACAGCTGATGTCGAGAGGAGGTGTTAAAATCGTTCAACATCAGCCTATTTTTTCTAGTCTGACTAAGTCTTGGCAGTAGCTATATTCTAGTTAGTTGTTACTTTGTTATTTTGTCAGCACGTAATGCTTTTCCTAGTTTGTAGTATTGCAGATTTCTTTTCCTAGAGGTTAGGGGAATTGGTTTACTGAAATTAAGTAGTTATTTAGTGGGGTTAGGATTCCTAAAATTCTGTAAGCCTATATTACCATCTCAGCGTATTGAATAAAGTAAGCAAATTTTCCCTACAAATTGTTTTCAGTTTCTGTTTCTTCCTTTCTTTCCCTGTTATTTCTGTGTTGATTAGTGAGCTTTCCATCGTGTTAAGTTCAACACTTCTAACACAAGGTACACGTACAATGCATTCTTTGAAATAATATCTTATCTCTTTCGAAAAAAATTCTTAAATAGTACTAATGAGTCTGTAAAGTCTACTGATAATTTGAGATATAATACATTAAATAGAACATAATATGTTGAATAATCCTAAATAACTAAATTGATGGCTCATTTAAACATATATATCCATGCATCTCGAACAATCAATCGATGGGATTGGAGAACTTCTCATGGAATACACATGTACAATGACCGTTTATTCACTCCATAAACTTACAGTGACCTAACTCAGATGGAGAGTCTACTGTAATTTTAAGTGAAGTGAAAATCACTCAAGTTATATTGATCCAATCATATATTATTCAGTTTAGGAGAGTTAATACAGATTATCAAAATTAGTGATTAAATACATAGTGACTTGTATTAATTCCATACAATATGGAGGAAGGTCTAAGCCAGCACATGAAACTAATACTTGACTACTATTTAATCTTGATAATCATGGGAGGGAGCCCTTTAACCAAATATAACCAAAAATTCATACAACGATCCAATATATATATATATATATATATATATATATATATATATATTTCTTACTAGGTCATTCTTATTAATCTATCGAATTTCAGATCAATCAGAGTCCTTACTTTCATATTCCAAAACAATAATCAATTCGGTTGAAAAAGTTATTTGGACAAAATAGAAATTAAATTATTTTTTTCAGTAATTCTTATCACATATAATCATTTGCGTAATGGATACACAAATCACAAACAAATAATTTTTTTTAAAAAATTATTTACATTATCTGAGTGTTATTTTCCAACAATCAATATGTTTATGTATTCTCTGAATATTAAAATTCAAAACACACCTCATAGATATCCATGGATCTTGAACAATAAATTTTAATGAAAAATAACTCTTCATACAACAAACATATGTGGTGTTAGATGTTAACTCCAAATTTTTTTGAACAAGAGCTAACTCAAGTTGAGAGTACATTGTTAATTTAAACCAAGTGAATATCATTTTCCCTAGATCACTTGATCTAGTCATATATTACTCAGATAGGGAGAGTCAATACCGATTATCAAAACTAGAGATTAAATCTAGTAATTTGTATTAATCTCATCCGATATGGAGGAAGGTCTAAGAACTCACATGAACTTAATAGTTCACTAAAATTTAGTAATGAAGACCATAGAGAACAATCTCTATCACCACTATATCTTCATTGAGTAATTTTCATTAAAATTAATTATCAAGATATAAAAGATATCCAAAACATCATATAAACGACCTCAAGTTGTCAACTCACTGCATATCACTGAGTATTTTTAATTTGATCATTTGTGGTGAATATACCGAATTTCAGATGAATCAAAGTTCAAAAATAATATTTATCTCTAAAGATATGACCAAATTCAGATTCAAAAGATTTAGGGAAAAATAATAAGATCGATATCCTTTTCTTATATCAATTCATGTTAAATTATCATGTGTAATCTTGTACCATATTTAACACAAATAAAATAAATATAAAGGATTATATTCATTCTAAATCTCATTTAATCCCAAAGAACAACTTAAAAATAAATTTAATGACCTCAAAAATTATAACCACATAGCAGTGAATATTTCTTTCTAGGCCTTTTCCAATGAACTTACCAAGTTTTTGGTCAATTGGAGTCTATAAATATCTTTATTTCTAAAGGTATGATCAAATTCAAATTCAAGTGATTTAAGCATCTTTAGGAATTAAAATAATATGACCTACATTCTTATCACATATCAATTCATATTAAATCACCATGTGTAATCATGTTCCATATTTAACATAAATATAACTGACATAAAGAATGACCTTATTATATGTAAATCAAATTTTAATCTGACAAACTACCTAAAACCCATCCAAATGCTTTTCGATAGAATCATCAAATTTCAAGTGAATCAGAGATCATAAAATTCATGACCACCTAAACTATGACCAAATTTAAAAAATAATCATTTTAGACATAGTAAAAGATTAAAATACATTGATTAAAAATTTCCATTTTTTGTAAGTATCTCATGAGCACAAGACATACATTGTGTCCTCCCTTTATCTAAGACACGCACCACCTTCTTTTGTCAAATTGTCCTCTCAATTAATACATCTAAGAATTCAAGATATTATATTTTCCTTTTTGGATAGGTGAAAACCTTTAATATCTCTTCTCGTTAATTATTTAAGTGTTACTAGTATCTAAAGGTAAATCACTATTCACATTAATAAATATTCACCACTAGTATTCACTTAGGATAATTTATACATGATGTTTGATGATATTCTAATGACTCAAACAAATAGATCACTTTTGTAAATTCTATTTATTAATCATAATTCTCAATTCATGTATTAAAATCTCACCTATCTAAAACATTAAGAAATTGTAATAATTCCAAATAAATAAACCACTTTAATTACAACTATTTGTTGATTACAAAATTCTTAATATATACAAATTTATATATTCATATGAGAAAGAGATTATATGCTCATATAATTAAAATAAGAAAAATTAGTTACACCGTTAAAAAGGCTAACAAAACAAGGAAACAAACTTTTACCATAGTGGTAATGTAAAATTAATTGTTCAAACCGCATAAGTGTGTTGACAACTATTTTGAAAACAAAAAAACGATCCTTTGGCTCCGCCTAACATGGCAACCACCCTTTTCTGTTTGCTCATTTTTTCTTATTTTTTCTTTTAATTAATAATGAGTAAATCCACACATGAGTCAACCACTGAACGACAGTAATATGACATTCCTATGATCTCATCTTTATTTTAAACTAAAATTCTGCGAGACCGTGGTGTCGCAAGCCATTACTCAGTCGCTGTTGATTTCATCGAGGGCCTCAAGAAGTTAAATCTGCAGCTAGAGCAATCCAAATTTCTATTAATAATTTGCAATGTTAATTAGTTTTCGCAGAACCACACAAAATCTCGGACAACAGATTTACATATGATTTTAAACAAATCTTATAGATCGTGAAAGATATATGCAATCTGACATACATATATCATCTAGGTTATCTATTTAGATGCAAGAGTGGCTGATGAGGTAAATTTGGAAAACTATATGCACAACGGAAGCATACTACAATCATACAACTTAAATGAATAATAGACAGCCAATACATTTATTCTAGAACATATACAAGCATGCTAGAACACATAAAGATTCTGAAATTTAATTCAATAATTACCTCTTGAAGCATGAACAGATACCTTCAAGTAAATCCACAAGTTAGTCAGACCGTCAAGCGAATCCATGAGTTGGAAAGCAGTTCTTTGGTCTTCTACAGTGATCCCAAGTTCACGTCCGAACTCTCTCAATACTTGGGTGGGCAAGCATGGTATAGAAATATTCAATCATTTTCTAGGTTAGAATAATTCCTACTTATAAAGATTTCTTCCCAATCTAAAATGGAGAAGAAAAATACAAACATGTTTACTTGGAATAGAAACTCACACTACTTTCATTAAAATAATAAGAAACTCACGTTAGTCGCTCTTTTTTCCATAAAATAGGAGTCTGAGTTCTAGTAAAATATGGCAATGTAGGGACCACCAAATTAATTTCTGAGACTTTCTATTATGAAAATAATTTCAAATAATTAATTTGAATTATTCTTACCATGATAAATTACAAATCATTCCACTAGAAATCGTAATTGCACTTCTTTATTTATATTTCAAAAATTTCCCAGTAAATACTTATGTAATTCCTCATGTTAAGATTACTAATACTATTCAATAAATTAAATTACTAACTAATTTAATTCAATGATTAATTTTCTTTAGATCACTGATTAACTTATTTCATATGTCAGATTCATGAATCCACTTTCAAGGTTTGACACGATGAAAACTTATAAGCTTCTCAAAAAGGCCTATCACCAATCTCCATATCGAGGCATGGATTCCATCAACTAACTTATTATTTCATCAATATATATATTATTATTATCCAATCTACCAGGCATATTGACCTATCTTATAATCTCACCTTTTAATAAATCAAAATAATAATTAATATATACAGATCATAATAGTTATATCAGGATTAAGAATATAAGTACATCTAACAATTTAGAGAATATAATTTTGTTAGTCAGTCTAAAGCAACTATCTCTACTCGTTCCTATTTATTACATACAAAAAGCACTAGAACAAGAAGTTGAATCTATACCATTTCCATAATCAAGATAAATTGTATATAATCTTGTGCTACAATCGTACCGATTGCATGTCCGATTTCCATTTTAGATTGTGAATAAAAAACTTTATACTTATAAGAACAGATGATTTAATCCTCTGTGTATAAGCTAAAACTCTATACACTAAATCATCTACTATATAAGTAAACATACACCATAAACGAATATGATCTATTAAAACTTTTATTAAAAACTAAATAAATAATTATTTTATAATAAATACTATATCGAAACATATGGTTAATAGTATATATCCCAACAGAGAAGGCACATGCTATGGCATGCATCTCTTTCCCATATCTTAAGCCTACTTATTTTGTGAAGGGATCTCTATTTTCCCTTGGTTCTGTAGTTGGAAAGCCAATGCACTTAACCATTTCCATAAGTAACAAAGCTATGCCAAGCTAAGAGAGGGTCAAAGTGCATATGGACCTCCTATTTGACTTTTCTAAATGCGTAGAGATGGAGATTGTCAATGAGTAAACTAAGGAATCTCGGCTAGAACAGGTCAAAATTCATTATGATATGATGATTAAGTGCTACAAGAAATGCAAGGTGCAAAGCGGTGATGATGAAGTGTGCAAAGTATTACATCTTGAGTAAAAGAGACCTATGGAAGACAATGAAAAGGAGACACAACAAGCACAATAGGGATCTATTACTGATGATAATAGCAATGAATTTGCATCAGCAAGGAGAAGAGTTGTACGAAAATACTGGCAACCCTCAAATATCGTAATTAGAAGGAAGATTGCACCTGACAAGAAAATAGTGAACATGGATCAATACCTAAACAAGGAATTAATACTGGCAATACGTTTGACAGACTTTTGACGAGAAATTAGAGGAACCTAATGGAAAAAAAACATTGTAGAGGATCCAGGGATAAGGGATGATAAGATTATGGGATCTTCAAATTAAAGTAGGACCTTACCTACAAATTAGGTCATTTCATTCCTTCAAAAAGAAATGGATCACTCATTCTTTTATTAATTCTTAGGGGAACGGATGTGGGTAGGGTATCTGTCTTGATAATTACAATAAAAATTATATGACACATCATAAAAGGGAAGAAGGGGACAGGGCTTCATAACCAATTCTAAACATGCACGGATTCAGAAAAACCAATCAGAGAAAGATATAGATGTAGAAGATGGTGAAGTTGAAAATCAGTATAGTATAGCACCTGCAAACAATGAAATGTGATTAGAGATGAGAAACAATATAAGAAATCATTCAATACAAGAAAATTTTCCGATGGAGAAAAATGTAAATTCAAATGCTTTGGCGGTAGCATCAGATAAAGAAGCAGAAGAAAAGGCATTGATCATGATGAGGGAGTTGGCTGAGGTTGAATACCCGATCCCTCGATCTAGAGATTGCAGGAGAAGAATTTGAGGGAAGATTCCCACCTAAAATAGTAGTACATCAAGATGTATCAATTGTAGAGATCGAAATCAGCGAACACAACAATAGTTCCTAGAGATGGAGTTAAAAAATCAACTCCACTGGAAAAACTGCATGCTCTAGTATCTCATCAAATTATAGAAGGAAGGATGGAAGATATTCAAGAGAAATCTAATGAGGAAGAAAGTAGAAGACAAAGATGAGGAGGATAGTGATAAAAATGCAACAAAATTCCGCAAAGAGGTTGGGTTATTACCTCTTGTTTAATCTAAACAAATAACTAAATCAAAGAGGGACACTGTTGTTTAGAAAACAAGGAAACAACCCAAAAGGGTTGTGCTGTCAATCTTTAATTGATCCTTAAAACATTATTTTTGAACATAAGGTCTGTGAAAACTCAAAATGCATTCCATAGAATTTAAATATTGCATAGACATCACAACTTTTTCTTAATTGCATTGATGGAACCTTTTCATAATACTACAAAAATACAAAAATTTAAAAGGAGACTGGGATGAATTATGTTTGTTGCTCGTACCCTCCAGTTTATACGGGCCGATTGGGTTATTTTTGCTATTTGTACCTTTCAAGCTTATGGGGTTTGGTTAGGTTATTGTTTGACTATACTCTATTCTCTGTTATTGTTTTCTTATTAAGTGATAGGCTTTGACTTTGGAATTGTTGCAATGGGTCCTCCTTACTCTGGCTAGTTGACTTGGCATCTTAGTTGCTTGCAAATAGGTTGTTGGCTTGCGTTCCATGTACATTCTTGACTCGGCTTCTTACCCTTGGTATCCTGTTTCTATTCTTAATTTCCTTACTACTTTAATATCTCTTATTTAGTTACTTGTGCTATGCTTTCCTTATTACTTGTTGTTTATGCTTGTGTTATCTTTGAGCCAAGTCGGCCATTCCCTATCGAGTACCAATTTCGGTACTCATTCTACACATTTTCCTTGTATAGATCATAGTTTGAGTTATTGCTATTGATTTTGAGTAGTTCAGAACATGTTGGAGTTTTGGAGATTAGGGTGAGCTCTTCACGTCTGGAGCTACTGGTTTCCGTCTATTTTTGCTAGGCTTAGTCTTTATATATCATTTAGAGACCAATTGTACTTATGTTATATTTGTAAAAATCTTGAACTCTTAGTTTGGATTAGATGCTTAACTACTTGCTGATTCCAGGTCTTGGGATGATTCCTTCTATTACGATTTGTTGATCCCCCATTTCATTGCTTTGATTTAACCTTTTTACTTCTTGTTATTGGCTTCTGTGGGTAGTCTGTTGCTTATGGCTTCAGGCTAAGGTTTAGGCTTGCCCATTGGTGGGGATTAGTACATGCCATCACGACCTAAAATATTAGGTCGTGACATTAATCCAGGGTTATTTCCTATTCTTTAACTCCTAAACTATGTCATTTTACCCTATAATATGTCCTATGACTACCTTTACTCTTAAAATCTACTAATTCCTTCCGAAATAACACAGAGACTCAAATCCACTTAAGTTCATCTTCTCCAATTCTCTCTCAAGGCTCCCAAGGTAAAGCTTGGGTTTCAACTTCCACTATCTTCTTCTTGCGTTGTAGGGCTTTGTTTACCAAAGGTATGTGGGAACTTCACCAATGGATACCTTTCATGCATTGAGTCTTAAAAAAACTCTATTTCTATAATGATTTCAACCCAGATTTCTTGGGTTTTATGCAATTCTTCACAAGCTCAATTCTTTATCATTCAATTTTCTCTAATTGATCTATTTATGCATGATTTGATTGAATTATATGTTTTCCAATGAATTTCATATGAAATCATGCTATATGTCAATATTAAGAGTATGAACTATGATTATGAAATCATGCATGCATCATGAAATTAAGGAATTTATGAATAAGGAGTATTTTAGATAATGTATCAAATGATTTGTGAAAGACTTTGTCACTATGAAAGATGATCATGATTTAAATGCTTAGATAAGTGTCTTTATGAAAATATTATGAAATCATGATTTTGAAAGGAGTTGTTCTATTATATGGGTTTTACGATTGGATTGGTAGTACTAGATTCTTACTTAACCATGTATTATGATATGATTATGATTACACTTATTTCCATTGGGATTTTACTTCACACCAAGAGAAATTTGGATTGGAGGCCCTACTATTAGTAGAAGTATGGTGTTTAGAAGTTATTCCCTTGTTCCTAACTACGTGCCCCTATAGGATTTGTCTTCAAAAGACATATCCAGTGGATCCACCTAAGTTAAATATGTGTATTCTTTACCTTGGAAAGTATGATAATCTCTTTTTCGTGAGGGGAACACACCAGATTCTATATTATAGCTCGCATGGTCTATGTCAGTTAATGGTAAAATATCCCACAAAAGAACTATATTTTTACTTTATATGATTTACGATTTCTTCAATAATTATAACTTAAGCTTTCCTCATGATTATTAAGTGTGCATTGACCTCGTCCCATGATTTATGATTTAGCTTATTAAACCTTAATACGTTTTACTTGGTGATGCATTTCATGCTTTAAACTTCTTATGTTATCATGTTTATGTTTTTATAATTTTCTGCATATTCAGTACATTAAAAGTACTGTTGTATATTGTCCCTATATTATTTCATAATATAGGATCCGACGCTCCTCCTCCCAACCATAGCTAGATCGGGATTGCTCAGCTTCATGAATGCTAGTGGTGTGTTGATGTAGAAACAATGTTGCTCAATGATATGATAAAGATGAACCGAACATGACATACTAGAAAAGATTATGTATCTTCTCTACATTTGGGTAGAATCAAGGAAAAAATGGAATAGGATCATGATCAAAACGAGAACATGGCTAAAATGAAAACCCAACTTGACTTGCTATCCAAATATGTCATATGAGGTGGATTCAAGATGGTAAATACAATTGGAAAAAATAGTGGGCAATGCCCGGAAGATTCCATGTTTGAGGCAATGTATAATGAAGAAGTGAACTATATGGGAAACCAATTTAGGGGTTCTCATCTAAAATATCCAAGATCGTGTAGGAACCAAGGTTGGAGTAAGGATCAAGAAAATGGTTGGCGATATAGGAGAGATCGAGTTGGCAATTGGTTTGTTTGAATAGTCAACTTAGGTCAAAAGCGTAAGTTGGGAGTGTGGAAAGGAAGGAGGAAAGAAAGCCACGTGGTAGTGAAGAAAGAAAGATGAGATTCAACTTTGAAAATTGAAGTGAAATGGAATGTGTGCTGAAATAAAAGGGGTGTCCCATAAATTGAGTGAAAATTGAGGTTTGAGTCTCCAACTGAAAAGAATGAAAAGAACTTGAGAAGAGGTGAAGATGAGTACAATTATAGTTTGAAAAGGTGAAGTCACTAAGCCAAATTGACCATTCCTTTACCCTCAACTCCATTACAAGCCTAAAAAGATGCTTGAGATCTTGCATAAACTAGGTTTTGTGATGATTGAAAAATATGTCCAAATCTATGGGATGAAGCTTTCAAGTATTTCTCTTTCGGAGAGTGAGAGTTGTATTGATTCCTAACTTTTTTATTGATATGCTTTGTGAGAGCATGGAATCGATCTTGATGTGAGAAACTTGAATGCAGTTGTTGAAACATGGTTTTGCATTAGAAAGGAAGCATTAATGAGCTTAACCTTGGATTGATATCGGCTAGACATTATTTGAACCTTTTAGAGCGTTATTGATTGTTGCATATACTTGATAGTCTTGTGGAGGAACTTGCATGTTAACTCTCATTGAGAACTACTGTAGACACCCTTGTTGAACTGGTTGGGTTCTTGATTTAATTGAGGACAAACAAAAGTATAAGTTGGGGATATTGATGAGTGGTAGATTTCCACTCATTTAAGGCCATTTTAGTTCAACAATTAGTGTCCTCAATGCCTAATTATGTCCTATTCTGATAATATTTTGATGTTTTGCAGCTATGAAGGCTAAAGGACAAGACAAGGAAAAATACATGAAAAGGAGGGCAAAAATATTGAAAGAAGTATGAACTTCCAAATAGTAGTCGCCTAACCAAAAGGGCGGATCACCCAGTTGGCTTGACCTTAGTCAAGTTGAGAGTGTTCAAAGTTTAAAATATTCAAGGAAGGCTGGCAGACTAAAGATGAAACGATGATTCGGTGAAACTGAATGGGCGAACTAGAAGTCCATCACCGAAGGTGAGAAATCCTGAGTAAAAATGATAACTGAAAAGGAAAACAAGGTGGTAATCGGTGATCCGCCAAGTGCAAAAAGATAACTCAATTGAGTTCACCAAGTAGAGTTCAAACACCTAAGCCTGAAGCAAAAATAAGGGCGAGCTAAAAGGCAATCAACGATCTACCGAATCAGATAAGCGAGCACGAATAATGTTGCCGAATAAGTTGAAAATGGAAATTTGAGGTAATTTTGGGCAAACTATAAATAATTCAAAGGAGAGAGAAAATGTATCATTTTTGGTATGAAGTTTTAGAAATCAAACTTTGTATGAGATCTTAGAATGCTAGTCTTCTTACCCATTGAGAAATATTCTTAGTCACTGGGGATTTTTGACAAACATTTTAATTGACATTTGACGATTCAAATCAAAGTGTTTATTGAAGATTATTTCTTAGTTTCAACTCTCCAATGGCTGAAAACATAATTGGTAATACTTTTGTTTCCTTTTATGATGTTTAGCTAAAACCCCAATTCGAGATTTGCGATTATGGAGTTGGGTGTTGATTTAATTTAGTGGGTCTTGTGTCTTGCTCTTTTTTCCTGTTGTTCTTCCACTGATTTGAGTTACTTAGCATGGGGTTGATTTATGGGTAAAGGTTGCAAAATTAATCCTAGTCTAGATCTTCTATTGATCCTCGAAAGAGAATAATTAAAGTGGGTAAATAGCTTGATGCATGCAATTTAGGGTTAATTTCTATAGTTTTTTCGGAAGAGAAACTGTGATTTGATTCTAGTTGCCAAACCTACTCGAAAGAAAGATTCTAGTAAGGTATTGGGTTGATTTGTGATTCACATGAATGAGACCGAAAGAAGATTCTATGCTATGATGCTTTTAGATCAAAACAAGATTAGTGTTATTGGAGATTACTAGCTTATCCATGGTTGTTTAGTATTATCGAGCAAGCACATATACCCCTATTTGACATCTATACCAATCTCCACTCCCCTAGATTGTCTTTTACTAGTATAAATCCCTAATTTTAGTTAAATTGTGATAATTGATACCAAAAGCCTTTTCGTAAATTTGGTGGAATCATCCACCCACTTGATCTAATTACAATAATGAATTGATTATCATTCTTAATTTCCTAAATGAATTCTTTGCACTATATCACTCCTTGTGGGATTTGACCCCGAGTCTTAGTTTGGTATTTTTGTTACTAACGACCACTTACTATTCTAATTGTTTATAAGAGTAATTTGAGCATTATCATTCCTAGGACCGTAGAAAGTTCCACGTCCCATAGGAAGGGTCTCGTGGAAACATTCAAAATGTTGAGCTCTAATAATGGTTCTACGGTTGACCTGGATGGTCCATAGAAAGTCTTACTGACCGAAGGTCCGATGGTAGAGTCCTATGAATTTTTTTAGTTCAGCCCTATTTGGATCATTTTCTATCCTTTTAACTCCTAAACTATGTCGTCTTATCCTATAAATAACTCTTACAACTACATTTATTCTTAAAATCTACCCATTCCCTCCCAAATCACTCAAACCCTCAAAGCCTCTCTAGTTCATTTTCTCTAATTCTCTCTCAAGGCTCCCAAGGAAAAGCTAGGGTTTCAAGCACCAAGGTCTCTTCCTCGTGCATTTTAGGGTTTTGTTTACCCAAGGTATGTGGGAACTTCACCAATGGATTTCTTTCATTCATTGGGTCCCAAAAGAAACTTAATTTCTAGTATGAATTCAACCCAATTTTTTATGGTTTCATGTTATTTTTCATGGGTTCAATTGTGATTCATTTATCTATTATTGATCTATTGTGGCATGATTTGATGTAATTACATGTATTCCAATGAATTTCATAAGCACCCATGTTATATGTCTGTATTATGAATATGAACAATGATTATGAAATTTTGCATGCACCATGAAATTGAGGAATTTATTAATAAAGGATGATTTAGATAAAGTATCAAAATTATTTGTGAAAGGTTTTCTTACTATGAAATGCGATAATAATTTAGATGTTTAGGTAAGTGTCTTTATGAAAATATTATGAAATCATTATTTTGAAAGGAGCTATTATATGATATGAGTTTTGTGATTTGATTGGTAGTACTAGATTACTAGTTTTCCAAGTATTATGATATGATTATGATTATGTTTATTTCAATTGGGACTTTATTTAGGATAGAGAGGACTTTGGAATGGAGGCCCTACAATTAATAAAGATTTGGTCTTTAGAAGAAATTCCCTTATCCCTAACTACATGCCCCGGTAGGATTTGTGTCAGAAAGACATAGCTAGTGGATCCACCTAAGCTAATATGTATGGCCCTTACCTTGGCAAGTTGGAAAATCTCTCTTCGGTGTGAAAAAGACACAAGATTCCATGTTATAGCTCACCTGGTCTATGTCAGTTAATGGTAAACGATCTACAAAAAGAACTATGATTTAACTTCAAATGATTTATGGTTTCCTCAATAATTATGACATAAGATTTCCTCATCATTTTCAAATGTGCATCGAACTTGTCCTATGATTCTTGATTTAGCTTATTGAGCTTTAATACATTTTACTTGGTCATGCATTTCATGTTTTTAACTCCTTATCTTATCATGTTTATATTCTTAAGCATTGTTCCCATATTCAGTACATTTAAAGTACTAATGCCAAATTGTGCCAACATTGTTTCATAATGTAGAATCCGACAGACCTTCTACCAGTCGTGGCTAGATCGAGGTTGGTCAGCTTCATCAATGGTAATAGTATGTCCACATGGTTCGAGGGTGAGATCACACTTAGTTTATTGTTTTTGATGTCCTTTCCATTTTTCAGATTTCATTCGTGGCTAGGTGTTTTTCCTATCCACATTATGATAACTAGATATTTTTTTCAAACATAGTTGATGCTCTGCGTATTCTCTTATGTACTATGCTTTGGAATCGTCTTTGACATAATGACTTGAGACTTGTATCTCGTGTTTATGTCATGCTTATGCCAAGTTTTGATTAAGGGCCTCATGGGGTCCTATTCACAATGTCACGTCTAAGGTATAGTCCGGTTTGTGACAATCGAACTTTGCATGACAGGGTGTAAGGATTGTTACCTACACTGATTTTCCAGAATCAGTCTAGATTCGTGAAGTGCAAAAGTAATTCTGAAATGTGTTAGTGGCTCAAGAAATCATCTCTTATATTAGAAAAAGAGGAAAAGCATCTTATGTTATAATTAAGATGGATATGGCTAAAGCATATGATATGGTGAATTGAAGTTTCTTGATGAAGGTGATGGTACATATGGGATTTAATACAAATGTGGTTTATATGATTATGTAAGTTATTGCTTATTATGAAATTGTTGAAGCGATATGTAAATAAATCATGATAGAAGTTTAACAAGGAAAGAAGTTTTTATTCAGTAGGTTACTGGATTAAGGAGAGGCAGTTTCCCCTTGATGTATCTAGGGTGGTGTTATGTCGCTATTTTACTATCTTTTAGAAAAAACCACTTTTGAAATATTCTAAGTATAAAATAATTTAAGAAAGATATACTTACAAAGAATCGTCACTTAATTTTTATAAAGAAATCAAGTAAACTTAATTTAAATAAACTCTAACAGATTAAGTCTTTAAAAGTTTAGAGAAAAATTCAGAGAAAATGGGTAAGGGTTCCTTATTTCTTCTTTAAGAAGATATTAACACTTGAAGTTACCACTAACATGTGGTTATACAATGACGTGAAAACTTTATTCGACTAATTTTGAGAAAAAGCACTTAATTAAGTAAATAACATATTTACTTTTTGGGTTTTTCGAGAAGAAGGGGAATTAACTTTAAACATTTGAATTAAATTGCAAGTAATTAGGACTATAAGAAAAAGATTAATAAAAATTTATTTGATTATTTCAAAGATAATAACTTAAACAAATTTAGTCGATTAAAGCAAAAGACTATCTTAAGTTAATTAAATATAAGAGAAAGTTTGGACTAATGATGTTTGGTTAAGAAATAAAGAACAAAAGAGTTGATAAAAAGAAATTTATTAAAGTAAACCAACACAAAGAAATGCTTTATCTTTTGAGGAATTTAACTAAGTTAATAAAAAATTTAATACTAGAACATCCAAACAAATAAGACATAATAGCATAATAATCAAGATATTAAACCTGAGCTTTTCAGCTCAATTTTTCTATCATGGTATCAACTGGGTTAGAAACCGCATTCTTTGCCACCACTGCTTCATTTTTAGGCTTTTCAACCTATATATTTGCTTTCTTTGCCTTGTATTTTAGCTTTCGAGACCTCTAACTTAGCTTCCTTGCTTCGTGTCAACCTCCTACTCTTAATAAATATCAATTGGGTGTCAACCCAACAGGAAAATGCAGAGGAAATGTGTGTCCATATGGACTCATGAGGGGAATGTTCATCCACAAAAAATGAATGATAAGAATTATACTTACATCAACACTTATAGATACTAACCAGAGAAGAATAAATAATTGCTCAAAAAGAAAATTTCATGTTTTTAGGAGGAAAATACAACAATTATTTATATAAATGTTGAAAATAATGGAGGATAAAATGAAATAGATTCTAATTATTCTTAACATGCTCATAAGAATAAACAAACAAATATGCTAGACTACTATACTAAATACTCATTAATCATACAAAGTAATGAAAAAATAATTTCAAGCTCATAGTTACTGGGAGAAACACATCATAGTATCAACTTGAATAAACTCCTATAAGTAGAGCACAAAGTATTTACCAAAACTTCAACAACCTCTATTTAGATATTTGTTATATGCACCAAATCTTATTCAGGGCAGTGACACAGTGATTGACAATATGTGCAAAAGCCTTCCACCACCAAAGAGTCTTGATCCAAGAAGCAAGAACAGAACACGAGCATGGTTTCAACTTTAGTCTTCTTGAAATTTAGGAGTTAGAGAGTTCTGTCTTGCTTGAGTGAAAAATAATGCTCTTAAGAGTTAGCCGCCCCAAAAACCTTGATCAATAGTGAAGCAGAAAGGGGGAATATATAGAA
>JAJONR010007445.1:0-34723 GCA_029582245.1 Solanum etuberosum
GATAGACAGTAGAGTTTCAGAAGTCTGTTCATTTATTTTGTTAAATGTTTTAAAGACTTAAGTTGCCTATTTTATGGCGAGTTGAATATATTCTTTTTGTTCAGTTTTTAAGCTTTTGTATGCTTGAGTTAGTCTTCCGCTTGTAGTCAGCCAGGATAAGGGTTCGCTTGGGGACCAGCAATGGTTCTCGAGTGCCGGCCACGTCCAGGGTGTAGGCTCGGGTCGTGACACCACCCCCTAAAAAAAAAACTAAAATCTTTTCCTTTGGCTATTTAATTCTTCCCTTTTATTCTTCAAAAAATGATTTAAATATTCTTAAATTTAGTATACACAATTAAATAAAAATATCTTTCTTCAATAGTTTGATCCAAAAATATTTTTGCATTTTGTAGTTGATAGGTTAAAAGCAAGGTTTTGTCGATTTAAACATTTTCAGAAATAGAATATTTAGTTTATGCGTAAGCAGACTACGTATTATATGTACACGACAAATATAACCGCTAATTTAGTTGGCACCGTAAATTACATATTATATACGATAAATATAATCGTTATTTTAGTTTAATAAAAAGTATGTCGTTTTGCGTTGTTATTATATAATCAATAGACTATATATTTCTTTTTAGGTCATACATGCACGTATCAGAAAATAGTTAACTAACGACTAAAAACTTGATTTATATATTATAATAAGCTAACATAAATTATTAATTGTGCTTGTTATATTTTTAAAAAGTTTTAGGAATAATGCAATAGCCAACAAATAATTGATTTTTTATATAAAAAAAATTCAAGGGTCAAATAAAATAAGATGCATTAAAAACATGTTAATAGAAAGGAAATTCATTACTTATCAATTATAAACATGAAAAAATGATCTTAATTTAGTCAAAATTTAAAAAATCGCCAAGAAAAAAGTTTTTAAGACTACATAATTTTATAAATAGAAACAATTTTGTATTGATATATTTATATACAAAATACATTTAGCTACAATTTTTGGCATATCAATTACAATCATACATTGAATTTAAATTTAATACTTTAAACGAGTATAACTTTTGATCTATAAAAAGTTATGGTGTGCACGGTATACCAAATTAATGAACATGGAGTCTACATTTGCTCCTTTTTTAAAGATTAATCAAGAACTTAAATAAGAAAGGTGACACGTGAAAGCTCATCAGTTGAAGTCGGATATACCTTATTTGAAAAAATTAAATTTTCTTAGTTGGTCATATGATATAAATTTATTTTTGTAACTGATATTATATGAGAGCATGTCTTTTTGTCTTTTTTATTCTTTCATAATGACACATGTCGTTATTACAAATTCAAGTAACATTTCTTTATATACATATGTAGCACCTCAAAAAAATTCTAAATTTAAATTTAATACTTTAAACGAGTATAACTCTTAATCTATAAAAAGTTATGGTGTGCACCGTATACCAAATTAATGAACTTGGAGGGTGTGTTTGGTATGAAGGAAAATGTTTTCCTGAAAATCAAGTAGGTTTTTGACTTATTTTCTCATGTTTGGTTGGTGAGTACAAAGAGGCGTACAAAATTCATTTTAAAAACTCTAATTTTTAAAAATTTATTTCAAAGAGGCTTACAAAATTCAAATCAAACACACCCTCCAAAGATGAATGGTAAATTATTGATAAAGCCGAATTGTATAAAGTAGAAGGAAACCTATAATGAGTTTAAATTGTTTGAATATAGTTCTTTTTACTAAAATGAATATTTATGTGTATTTTAAAAATATAATAGAGACCAAAAAAATGTTCAATTTTAATAAAACTACGTATACATTTGATGGACTATTTTACTAACCATCAAATATAAAAAACTACTTTTTGTTAATTCTCTGAAATATATTAAAGAAACATTTGTGTTGATCAAATTTAAGAACTTTGCATGTCTCGATGTAAGAGAGAGATTAAATACAATGCATCTTTTGCCATATGATTAGAGAGGACTACGTATATTTAGAATTTGAAGTTAATACTATTCGACATAAAATTTAAATCAATGGGAACTGAAAGTTTAGACCAAAATTACTATGACTACTTTGGGTTTCGGAACTGCCAATTCTCATATATAGTTGTTGACTTGTCATATGATTTAATTACTTGTAATTTTATATTTGTATTAGTTGATTGTCATACGTAGGCACTTCAAAGCACAATGTTGGTTCATATCCTGCCTTGTGAATTATCGATTAACACTATGTTGGGCCAATTTTGTAAAGCGTCACTCATTAGAATGATTAAGGCTCATTCTCATAGTAGGCTCACTTATATAGGAACTTGTGTCAATTCCACAAAATTAAAATAACTTTCATATAGTAGTGTACTTATTTTGTCCTTACGACATGCCTTTGGAGAATTGAAGTAGCATCTATAGACAACAAGATAATATCGGTACTTTTAAAATGGTTTCAAGTTACAATAACCCCCAATGATAGTCGATAATAATAATAATAAGGGGGAAACTAAGTAAATACCCCATAAAAACAAAATAATTATAAATAATCAGTATCATATATTGTGTTGATATCATTAAGGCTGATAATTTCGCTTAACTGATACTAAATCAGTATCATATACTGATACCACAACAATATACATCTACTCTTATAGTATCATTGACTAATGAGTAATTTCTGAACAAGAAACCTTAATGATACTAATGTAGTATATATATACTGATTTATTATCAAGTTAAATGAAATTATCAGTCTTCATGATACCAATACAGTATATGATACTGATTTAGTATCAGTTGAGCAAAAATTATCAGCCTTAATGATTCCGATACAATATATGATACTGATTTAGTATTAGTTAAGCGAAAATTATCAGCCTTAATGTGGGGGTATGGACTGTAATTATTTATGCGAGAATGGTATTTCAGGAATTACTTTGAGTTTGGGTATGTACTTGTAATTATTTTAGATTTTATGGCTCATTTATGTAGTTTCCCCTAATAAGTATTCCATTTGTTCAACAATAGTTGTCCATTATACTTTCTTTGTCTTTGTTTACTTGCCATATCTATTAAGAAAATGATAACTGAAATAGTGAATTTATCATTTTACCTCTATTAATTGATAGAATTCCAAAAATCAATCTACTCATTATAGAGGTTCAATTTTTTTCAAAAAATTTAACTCTCTAAATAAATCGAGGGTATAATAGGTAAAAAAAATTGTCTTTTCTTGATTTGTCAAAAATGACAAGTAAAAAGGGACGGATGGAGTACTATTTTGGGATGTCCAACAATATTTGTCTACTTAATGAAATCAATGGATAAGTTTACACTTAGTTCCTAATTTACTCTTATCGTTAATTATAGTCATTTCTCTATTACATTTTTCAAGACATTGTATTTATTATATTCAAAGTGTGATATAGTAAAATTACTTTTTTATTTATAGTTTTCTTGTGCAAAATCAATAGTGAACAAGTATCTTTGGACAATTTTTTTTTATTCCAACTTGGATCAATGGATGAAATTATCAATTTCGATAAGATAATATATTTTCAGAAAACCCATAGATAAATATGTGATCCTAATAATATTATAAATTAATTATTTTTTTAAAGTACAAATATATCTAAGACAATTTAGTGTAATATGATTTCTATTGTGTTTTGTTTTTTGCTAAAATTTGAACTTAGTTTAAGCTCGTCTCTAACTTTCTTATTGCATTCAAAAGTTCTGGTGTTACAGTTACCACGACTGCAAATCTTTTTGAGTGCATAATGATCTCTTTTGTATTTACATAGTAGTATTTTACTTCTTCTTTTTTTGTCATTGTTGATTTTGTGACACCTTTTAAATGAGAAGTCATTTTTGGATATGATTACAAGAAATTATTTGTGTTACTTATATAGCTTATTCTCTCACCATCATAGATTGAATGTTTTTTTAGTAAAGATACAATTAATAATATTTGATTATTAAGAAACAATTAATATTATATATTATAAATTATTTTTACAATGAACCATTGAATTCTTGAATTTATTTTATAATGAATCATTTAACAATTTTTTTTTACACTGGATCATACACATACATTGTACTTTATGCTACAATGAATTTGTATATTTATGTGAATTCAATAAATATGATACATAATTTAGTAAAGTACAATGATTTTGATGTATTAATTTAACTTTATGTATGATAAATTTATTTTTATGTGGATTCTATAAATATGATACATAAATTAGTAGGATACAATATTTTTGATGTAATTAAAGAGCAAAATTAACCTTTACTGTATCTCAAAACACTCTTTAAATTAATAAATATTAATTTACCAATTAAATATATCTCTATAAAATAATAATATTTCATGATCGTCCCACCTATATTAATTTGGTGAAATTTTATTATACGTTGTGTATTTAAGCTATATGGCATAGTATTTTATGTTGTCGTTTATTTGTGGAAATTAACTAATTTCCATTGAAAATATTCTTAACATGTACATTCGTAAGGTTTCTTGTTAAATTTTAATTTCCTTCATTCCAGTATTTAGTTATGTAACCATAGCTGTCATTTGTACAGTGTATGAGTTTGACTGTGTTTCTCCATTTTCTCCAAACTTTTCCAAAGCTTCTTCCGTCCATTTTAGTTTTCATAAATTACGTTTTTCTGAAAGTTAATTTAATTAATTTTTAAAATTAAATTAAAATATATTAATTTAATATTTTAAATAAAAAATTTAGATATTCAAAAACTATACTATAAATTGTAACTTTTTACATATTAATGTGATGAAAAAATACATTATAAAATATTAATCAAAGTTTTTATTATTTGATTCTAAAAAAGGAAATTATGACAACTAAAAATTGAGAGAGGAGTAGTGGTATCTTCCTTTAATTTGTCCTTTTGTTTGGAAGTGGAAGAAGTCATTATTACTGTCAATTTGCTTATTTTCTATATTTTCAATACCAAATAAACAAATACTTGGTCAAAAAAGTTCTTTTTACCATAAAGTTCATAATGTTAACAAAAGCAAAACGTTTCCCTTCTCATTTATTTTACTTTTTTTTTTTGGTCTTTAATATAAAAATATATAATTCTTTCTACATTTAAGAACTTTTTATTTCAAAAATTGCACTTATAATCACTTTCACATGTCGTTATTTTTCTTTCTCTTAAACCCAACGATTAATTGAATACCATCATAAATTAAACTGAAAAAGGAAATAAAAAGTTTTACTTCTATACTGACCAAGTAAATTCATTTTCCAAATATATTTTTATTTTTTAAATATAAAAAAATAATGTCATCCATTATCTATTCTCATGTCAATGCTCACTATTTCAATCAGTAAACTATTTATTAAAATGATATTCAGAGAAAGAAGAAAAATAATAATCTAATACTAATTAAAAAGCTAATATTATTTTAAGAGTTGTCCCAAGGGTTTTAAAATGTTTATTAATCTCAATATGAATAAAGAGGAATGCAGGTATATTCCTTTCGTCCCATTTTATAATGTTTGATTGCTAAAGGTGTTGAAGAATTTTCTTTTTAAAACTTGAGTGAAAAATTATGCAACAAACATTAAGATACTTTTTTTTTGGTTTCTAAACAAATTTAAAAAGTAAGTGGGAAAGAGAAGAAAGCGAGTAATTTGCATTGTTATAAACAAAGAAACAAAATGATTACTCCCTCTCTTTCAAAATTGTGGGGATTAATTTCTAAAAATAATTATAAATTGATATCTTAACAGATAATTGAGTATAAAATAATTTATTTATTTTTAGGAATTGGGGGTAGAAAAAGAATAAATAGATAAGCGATAGGTGAGAGAATTGAATCATTTACCTGAAAATTCAAATAGTTGATAAATTTACACCATCAAAATTTTCTTTAATTATTATATTTTGTTATTACTCGAGACTGTACGAAAGAGAAATACAATAAATAATTTTCTTACGAGATACTCTTTATATTCCATATTAATTAAATTTTTGAAATACTTTTATTATTCAAAATTCAAAATAGATGTTTGAATTTTTTTTCCATATTTATTTTTTCCTTTAATAAAGTTTGATATTTTTCGAAGATAAATTATATTACTTGCAAAGTTATAATTTCATAAAAGACAATAATAGAAAATAAATTTAAATTACATTCTTAAATGTTTTTCTTAATAAGTGCATATAACCTTACAAATTATTTTTCATATAGTAATTACATTTTGTTACTATTCAAGACCATATGAAAGAGAAATACAATAAATAATTTTCTTACGAGATACTTTCATATTAATTGAATTTTTGGACTTTTTCCATTTGTTCAAAGTTCAAAATGAATGTTTGAATTTTTTTCCATATTTGTTTTTTCAAATAATTTTCTTACGAGATACTCTTTATATTTCATATTAATTGAATTTTTAAACTCTTTTTATTGTTCAAAGTTTTTTTTTTTTTCATATTTGTTTTTTTTCTTTAGTGAATTTTGATATTTTCAGGAGATAAATTACACTACTCATAAAGTTATAAATATAATTTCATAAAAGACAGAAAATAAATTTAAATTAATATTTATCTTAGTAAACTATTTTCCCATATAATAATTAATATGAAATAAAGAGAGCATTGTGTAAAAGAGAAATACAGTAGGGCCAGGCGCCGATAGCTCCGTTCACATTTACCCACAAAAATCCAACTTTACCATCTTCAGTCAGTCAAAGTCAAACCTTCTTCACCCAAACACGCCATAGAATATTTACCCAACACCGCCAAAAAAAGCTGGCTTTTTCGTCACAGATGACTTTCCTCCAATATTTAAACTCAGTAATAATGACAAAATTATCCCCTCATTCAACAACCCACCCACTTCAACTTGTTCATTTTTTTTGTCAGTTCAACAACAACAAAGGAATACAGACAAAATAGAAAGACTTGCTTTCTTCTTTCATCAGCTCTAATTCTGGAAATAGCACTCAAAAAGGGCAGAGACTTATATGAAGAAGAGAATTACTGTAAAAAAATAGTTCCAGATTCTGACACCCTTTTGGGAAATTCGAATTGGGTTTGGTTTTTCTTGAGAGATGGCGTTAAATCCTAGTAGTAGAATGGACCCACAAACGGCTGCTGAAAGAGCCGTCTCTGTGATCGGGTTAGGTTATGATTTGACAAGTGATATCCGGTTGACAGCCTGTAAAATCGGACCGAATGGGTCGGGTTTGATAGAGGTTGATCAGAAGTCGACCAAGGACTTGCTGGTGCCTGGTGGGGTGGTGGTTTCTAATGTTTCCACCTCTATCAAGTGCGATAAAGGGGAACGAACTAGGTTTCGCTCTGATGCTCTTTCTTTTAGTCAGGTAAATTCTTTGTTTCAGTTTTTTCATTTCAAATTCTTTTACTAGTATTTATTTTTCCTCAACTGTTTGATATAGGTATGAATGGAAAATGGGAATTGGGTAATTGTGGGTTTTTTTCTAAGGATTTTGTAGCTGCTGCTGTTCTAAAAAAAAAAAAGATCCGAAAAATGATGGTGAAGAGCTTGTAATCAGTTTCAATTTGATGGTTTGACTGAAATTTCATTTCTAGGAAATGTAATTTGCTTCAAAATGGGACTGGAATTTCTTTTTTAATGAAAAGAATGAAACTTTTTGTGTTTTTCTTCCTACTAGTTGAGTTTGAAGACTTTAGATTAATTTTTGTTTGTGATTAACTGATGTTCTTGAGCCGAGGGGTCTATTGGAAATAGCCTCTCTACCTGCACAAGGTAGGGATAAGGCTGCATAAACACCACCCCTCCTCAGACCCCCACTTGTGTGATTACAATAGGTATGTTGTTGTTGTTGATTAACTGATGTGCACAAAGAGAAACAGTAAATAATAGTGTTGCTATTTCAAGTCTCATACTTGAAGAAAAAGTAATGTAGCTAAATTTTGGTGAGTTAAGTACAACATGGATAGAGGCGTTAAGCTATCTAGACTTGGATAAAGTTTTGCCCCGTTCACGTAGTTGCATGTGAAGGTTTCTGGTAATGTTTGGCCATACAATAGGTCTTCTTGAAGTATTGGTTATTGGATAATGTTTTGTCCAGTTCGCGTAGTCAGTAGCTACGTAGTTGCATGTGAAGGTTTCTGGTACCCTTTTGCTCATAAAATAGGTCTTCTAGAAGTATTGGTTATTCATTATTGTATGACATGTACTCACATCAATCTCTTTGGCTTCTGGAACTTTGTCACAGTCCAGTTCAAATTCAACATTGATAAATGAATATGGAGATTGGAGTTGTTAAATGAGATTTGTTTTTACCTATTCTGGGGGTGGAGTGAATCTCCCTTTTGTTTCTTTTAAAAGAAAAATAATAATTTAAGAGGTTATTTCCCTTTTCCTCTGGGGCGTTGCTAGTTCTTTTGTGCATTTATGAGCAATCATTATGCTTTCCATTTGATAATTGCTTGGGAAAGATGACTTTTTGGTGCCTGTCAGATTAAGTGTTCAAACTTGTTTTGCGAAACTCCAATAATTATGGGTCTTTTGATAATTCATTTCAGCCTAATGTTTCCTACTTCGATGTGCATATCTGACTAATCTTACCTTTTCTGCCCTATCATCTGCTCATTGCATTCAGATGTCAGAGCAATTGAATCAGGAGCTGTCCCTGTCTGGTAAGATACCGTCTGGGTTGTTTAATGCGATGTTTGGTCACAAGGGATGCTGGCAAAAAGATGCAGCTTCGACAAAGCTTCTCGCTTTTGATGGTTGGTTCATTACCTTGTACAATATTGAGTTGGTGAGATCCCATCTAACACTATCTGAGCAAGTAAAACAAGACGTGCCTTCTTCTTGGGATCCTCCTGCACTTGCAGAGTAAGAATTTCTCATCCATAATCACTTGAGCAACTATTTTTTCATGCGCCAGGATATTATAGATAAAGGTCGGGTATGTTCAAAATCTCAAGGATATATCTGGTACATGCTCCTTTATGAAATAGGACATAAGATGAATTAGATTCGCATAAGGTCTGAATTAGGGGGTCACAAATTTTAGTACAGAAGCATCTTTTCCCCATATTATGCTGTGTTTGGAAACTAAGGAAAGGAAAGGAAAGAAGAAAAACTGAAAAGGATGGATATCATGGAGAAAGAGAGAGATCTGAGATTGTTTCTTTTGGTTGGGTGAATTACATTAGGATATTTATTTAGAGTAAAAAATTCAATAAGGGAAAAGGGAATGGAAAAAGAATTACTGAAGAAATCTAGAGAGTCGCTATGGCCCTGAAATTTAGACATGGGAAAAGCAGGTTCCTTACCTTAAGACAGTTTGTGGAAATCTTTGAATTTTACTGCTTTCTGATTTTTATTTTATCTCCTTCGCTGATTTTCTGTGCCTTCTTTCAACTTCGAAGGTTGATAAAACTTTCTATCTATTATACCTTATATACTAAGGTGGAAAATAGTGAAAAATATTAACTATGAGACCAATTGTATGATATTCCAGGTTTATTGAAAAATATGGCACCCATATTGTTGTCGGGGTAAAGATGGGAGGTAAAGATGTAATTCACATAAAGCAGCTGCAAAATTCCATTCTTCAGCCAATGGAGGTGCAGAAATTACTTAAGCAATTAGCTGATGAAAATTTTTCGGAAGACATAAATGGATGCCAGATAGCAAAACCTGTTAGATCTGCTGAAAAATCAAAGGTATCTCACATCTTATATTTCAGTCTGTAGTGCAACTACCTTTTCTTTTAATATATAGATTGTTATTTTGGTGCACCTTCTAGACAGTATAAGCGTGGGAAGGGGGTGAATAATTTTTTGACTAATGTTCGTCCTTTAATATTTTGCCCAACTTCATAGTAAATAGTTACTTGAGTACAAGGAACATGTTCTTTGTATTGGTTCAACCAACTTCTATATCAACAATTGCGGAAGCAAATAAGTAAGAATATTTTACGTGGAAAACGTTGCTGTTCAAGGGAAGTAAAAAACACGACCCACATTGGTAGTACTACTTTCAAAACTTCACTAAAACAAATGAGCAGTTTTGGTTATAATTCTATAACCTAAGAGACTAACTCTAGCCATTAACAACCAACAATCACTTTGACCGTAGCTACACCATCAAGCTAACTCTAGCGTAAAAGTACAAAGTTTTCTCTCAAAAGATCACCTAAGAACACTGCTTCTAGAATAAGGAAATTATGTTACAAATCAGAACACTTGCTACAAGAACTAGACAAACTGTAGAAGTTGATGGAACTTCAACACTAGTTTTGGTTCTTCAGTTTTATCTCTTCTTGCTCACATGAACTTGATTTTTTTGCTTTTGCTCTCAAGATGCTCTCAATGTAAGAGCATAAATCTGCAAGAAAGCAATTTCTTACAATATATAGAACACACGTTAGCAACAAGGGTTAGTGATAACATGAATCGGATAAAATCTTCAAACCCTAGAGTATAACAGAAGGATTAAAGAAAAACACATAACTTTCCTTAAAACAACTCCTACTTTGACTCTACTTCCTTGTAAACTTGAACTTCACATTAACATGCAAGATCTTCCAAGATCCTCAATTATTTTGGCTACTAGGTCAGATCTGTCTCATGATAAAACATGTTACGTGTGAAAGTGACTCCTTCCTAGCTCCACTGGATCAAGTATCAGACATGTCGGCAGAACCATATCTAAGGACCAGGTTCTTCAGCTTGTGACACCCAGTTCAAAATAGCTTTGTTGAGGCCTCTTTGAGAGCAAAGAATACCCATTCCATAGTCTTTTTGCTCATCGTCGAGCGTCTCATTATGTTATGACTCCTTTCAACCCAATTGGATCATGTTTCATTGTTGGAAGTCCACCTTGTGATATCAAAGGATTTGAAAGCAGCATTGAAGTAAATGCTGCTTTCTCCCATGTGAGAATTCTGAAAGTTCGGGCTGAAGTTCTATAGTGGTAGTTCACAGTGGGTGAACTCTGGGTTTAGGAAAAAGAGAAGGGATTTCCGGCACAGATGCACCGGAAAATGTTGATCTACAGTCCTAGGAAGTAGGAGAGGGGGGATCTCACTTCTCAGTAGCCATGCTCAGGGAGAGTGCTCGCCAGATAAGAGAAAGTATTAGAGGGAAAGTCGGAGGCTATAAGAAAAAGGTCGGAGAATGTTTCTGAGGAGAGAGAGTCGGAGGGAGGTGCTGGGTCGTGACAGAAAATGGGGTTGTGTCGATCAGAGTTGAAGTTTGAAGAGAGAGAATATCAGGAAAGGGTTTTTCTGACTTACCTCGGGATCTGGGTATGGCAGCATTTTTTCTCCTTTCAACTATCACCCTCACACTTGAGGATGTGTTTTGCTTGCTAAACTAATTCTGTCACTTCGAAAATCTTTCGGAGGATAGTTATCCCATTTTACTGATGAGACTTGGATGATTGATGTGCTTCATGGCTGTTCAGGCATGTATTGGGGTACTACATAAGCTGCAATTAGAATAAACTTCTATAGATTCATATATATTGAGAATGATGCTGGCTCTGAAGCAATAAAATTCTGCATAATATTAGTTATGGTGTCTGTCAGTTCTCTTTGATAAAGGACATTCAGAGTGTTTCACTGCCTTCCATCCAATTAGTTTAAGCTAGTCTACTCTCTTCTAAGATCGAGAATGATTTAACTAGGCTATTACAATCGAAAAGATTTATCAATATGATTTTAGAATTTCTTGAAATGGTAAAAAGCGCTACTGTAAATTTAATTGTAAAACCATACTCCCTCCATTTCATTTTGTACGCATAGTTTGGATGTACACCAAGTTTAAGAAAGAAAGGAAGACATTTGAAACTTGTGATCTTAAATATACCATTACATTTGTGTGGACACAAGACTTTTGAAACTTGCTAAATTACTTGTGTGGCTACGAATGACTTGTCATTGGGGATAAGATGGGAAATTCAAGTTAAACTTTTTCCAAATTTAGCCCAATCAAGACAATAGTCTGCCCTCTAATAGAGGGTGCTGTGGAAGAAATTAGGCACTGAACTGAGGCAAATTTAGAGAAGTGCCACTCTTTTTGGATTGGGCTGATAAAGAAATAGTGTTGTGGTACAATGTAATGCTCAATCCGATTCTTGTAGAAACATTTATTTGCTAGTGATCAATCTTTTCAAGAGAACGTAATACTGAAAGCTGGACAAGCAAAATGGGGTTGAGGGATTGAAATCTATTGTTTGTTAATATAAATCTACAAGCCCAAGTCATAATTGTGATGGAACAAAGTTATGTATGGGTTAGTCAAACAAACTTAGGGTAAATAATGGCATGCCCATGGATTTCTCCAGGAAAGGTAAGCAAAATGGGAACACTATGTTCATTGTAAAACTTCATTACAAGTTATTTACACAGATCAAACAAAACAAATAGCCTGACAGGAGTTCCAATTTCTTACACATGACAGGGCGAAAAATCAATATTCTCTGATCCTCATTTATCATTTGCAAACTCAATGAGACCATCGATTATGTCTCACTCGAAAGCTGATGTAAGTTTGTTTGTTCCCCCTGAAATGAATTGCTATGTGTTCTGTTGATAAGCTTTTTGTAAAGGATTTGGATTTGAATTCTTCATGCAGGATCTACTAAGTATTCATATCCGCCGAGGAGGTCTTGATTTTGGTCAAAGTCATAGCCAGTGGCTTCCTACTGTATCACAGTCTCCCAATGCCATATCAATGTCGTTTGTGCCAATCGCTTCACTTTTAAGTGGTGTAAGGGGCAGTGGATTTTTAAGCCATGCAATTAATCTTTACCTGCGATGTGAGTATGTCTATTTCATTGTTGCTTTATTCTTCTTGTGGAAATGGTGCTCTTCACCGTGTATACCTGAGGTTTTGGCTATTCCTGTGAATATAATGAGAATCAAATATCAACAAGATCTAGCTTATTCTCTTCTCCCTACAAATTCCAGCACGACAGACGGAAGGAATGGAAAATGAGAAGGGAATAATATGCACAGCATATCAATTGAGATATTCTCTTTAGAATCAGCTCTGAGCCTTAGTTTACCTGATAAAGGCAGACAGATAATTCGCTCGCCACTCGCCAGTGATCTTTTGCTTTGAATTCTTCCTCCTTATCTATTTTTGGATTTTTGAGCAGCAATACAGCCTTATACAATGAATAGATTGTTGTAATTGATGCTGACGTAAAACCATTCATTTTTTTTCTATATGATACAGATCGTCTTTGAAGAGATATTAATGAGCCATTAGAGAACCCTAATTTTCCCACTTCGTGGGATTTCACTGGGTTTGTTGTTGTATTAGAGAACCCTAATTTGCCTAAACGAACTATTGAATATTGGAATGTGACTGTTCCAAATGAAGCAAATGGCTATCGAGAATACATATAATTTATACCAACTAGTTTGGGATTTCACCACAAAGGGATATGGTGGGATGGATGGATCCCTCCTCCCTTAACTAGAGGTCTCGGGTTCGAGCACTGGGAATGTAAAAATTTCTAGTAGGGAATGCTTCCCTCTTAAATGGACCCTATGTTACACGAATCAGGATTAGTCAGGTCAAAGTTCTGGATACCAGCTGGTAAACAAAAAAGTTTGAGATTGAGTTGTAGTTATTGCTATTTTTCATGTATTTCATAAATATAAGAATGTATTGGAATACAATTAGGCTGTCTGCATTAGTTTATGGAACAAACGAAGCATCACTGGATTGACAACAGTACAAAACCAGTTGAAGAGTCCTATCACGTGGACAATGAACAAAAATACACACGCGATCTTATAAAAAGTTGGGTCAAGCATTTTGGCAATGTATTAAATAGAAGGGTTGGAGAAGTTATCCTGCTTCGATGTGTGGTTTTCAGTTTCCATCACCAGCTTCTGTAGAATTGTTTGGGTTACAAATCCTACCTTTTTTTGCTTGATCTTTGCAAGTATGTTCAGTTCTGTGAGAGCAGAACATGTGACTATTACACTCCTATTCTGTGGAAGCCTTCCCACAGTTTAAACATATATGACTTCTAAGAAAGAATATCTTCCTAGTATGTTTTAGGAAGATCAAATTTGTTTTCGTGTCAACAGTTGTGAAGTTCTTTTCCATTTATTTCATTTAGAGCTACACGACTATGAACTGCTTCTTATCTCTGATAACGAAGATTCTTTTATTATGCAGATAAACCGCCAATCGAGGAACTTGAACAATTTTTAGAATTTCAGTTACCTCGGCAGTGGGCTCCAGCATATGGTGATCTTCCTCTTGGTCATCGCCACAGAAAACAGGCCTCTCCATCCTTGCAGTTCACTTTGATGGGTCCAAGGCTATATGTTAACACTGTAAAGGTATATCTTCATGTGTTAAGAGTAGTAAGAACATCAAGAAAGCTTTTTTTCTAATCAGGATTTTCAAGAGCAGCATTTTGATGTTTTCATATTTATCAGCAGAGAGACCCAATTATAGTTAAAAATTTACCCTTTTCCCTTTACTTGGAAGGAATAAAGGAAATACAGCAAGAGCAGTTCTTTCTTATGCCTTTCAAATGTTCATTGAGTAGTGTTGTACTAGTTTCAAAATCCAGAAAGACGGTGCACTTCTATCATGAGTTTTGATATAATGGCAAACCTTTATGTTATTTCTCCTTGATCTATTTTGGAGTAGTAGAGATGATCATTTTCTCGACTTGGTGATTTTGACCTATCAAACAATTTCTTGAGAGCCTGTTAAATTTCTACTTCCGAGTTCCGTGTTTGGGGAATATGTAATCCACAACCTTTATCTCTCCAGAGGACAACCTGTGCTTCAACTTTCTTTTTGCTTTAAATAAGCATAAACTTTTCGCAAAAGGTGTGACTATTGTTGATTTTGTTCTATGATCAGCATTTCTAAGATCTTAGAGGGCTGAAGATTAGCATAACTATAATCAGATAGTTTGTTATTTTGGGAACGTCTTAGTTGAGGTGGGAGCTCTGAATGATCTTTCTTTTTCTCCTCTTGCTAATATTTGCAGGTCGACTCTGGAAACAGGCCAGTAACTGGAATTCGGTTATACTTGGAAGGTAAAAGGAGTGATCACCTGGCTATCCATCTTCAACATCTATCAGCACTTCCTCAAAGTATCCAACTAACAGATGATCTTAGCTATGAGCCTGTCGATGAACCAGTTGAACGAGGGTATCTTGAACCTGTCAAATGGAGCATATTTTCACATGTTTGCACTGCTCCAGTAGAATACCGTGGAACACGGATCGATGACTCTGCTTCTATTGTGACCAAGGCGTGGTTTGAGGTGAAGGTTATTGGAATGAAGAAGGTCCTCTTCCTGAGGCTGGGATTCTCGATGGTCGCCTCAGCGAAGATCCGTCGGTCAGAGTGGGAAGGACCAGCAACCACATGTCGAAAATCAGGTTTGATCTCAATGCTGATCACCACCCCATTCAGTACAAAGCTAAACCAACCGCAGAAGCCAACAAAGGTGGACTTGAATTCCGCAGTTTATCCTGGTGGTCCACCTTCACCAGCAAGAGCGCCAAAGATGTCGCACTTTGTTGATACAACAGAAATGGTAAGAGGTCCCGAGGAGTCACCTGGGTACTGGGTGGTCACTGGTGCAAAGCTGTGTGTAGAAGATAGTAGGATAAGAATGAAAGTGAAGTACTCCCTCTTAACCATACTTACAGAGGAGTCATTGTTGATATAAAGGATTGAAAGATTGCATTTCATGCTTTATCTATCTTTCTCTATAGGACATTGTGTATACTTCATCTGATATTTGCGCAGATATGCAAAATGTGTTATAGCAAGGTCAAATTGGCCCAGTTAAAAGTTGAGCGTGTAAAGAAACTTCTGTTGAAAGAAAACGAAGAGTTTTTGAATGTACATTTAACGTTCCTAAATGCACTCTTATTATTTCTCTGATCATTGCTCTCCGGAGTATCTTTTTCGCGTATAATATATTTGTGCTTGAAAATGTTTCCAAGTTGATGGACGTCAAGAAAACATCTCACTGTTTGTTTGTGGTTCTGGCTCAAGTGGCAAGTTTCTTGTATCATATTTTGCAGTTGTCTAAAGTACATTCGAAGGAATAGGAAAGATATATTTTTTTTCCAATAGATATTGGTAGTTTGCTTGATTTTGGGATGCTTTATTTCTGAAAATAGTTTTTCTATCTTTAAAAGATCACGCCACTTTCCCTAGACCCAACACCACCTCGATTGGAGGTTTTAATATCTCTATCCTATTTAGGAAAATAAAAATAAAAATTTCTAATATAGGAACTGCCATTGTAAGTTAGCAATGTATGAGCCGCACCAGTAGTTGCGTACACAAAAAAATTGTAGCTCTTTAGATTAAATTTGTCTGATTTAGTATAAATACAATTAATATAAATACTCTATTTCTTATAATATTTGTATCAATATGAATGTGACCGAGTCTGATACAATTATGAAAATAAGTATTAAGGGTGCTACAATTGCATTCATTTTTTATCCATTTACAGATTGCACTTCGATTTATGTTAAAATTTTATGAATAATTCTGTCGGGGGGTGACATGAACATGTTTTTATAGAGAAACCTTGTTGTCAATCTACTAGTCTTTAATATAATAAAAAAAAAGTTGAAATTAAGGTTGTTGTACAACAATAATAATCATGCATCTGAAGATGATAGAGTATATGCAGATCATATTCTTCTTATTTCGATGAACTAGATAGACTAATTCTAATAGATCTTCAACTCCAGAAATAAATAGTCAACATAAAATTATATAAGAATAAGACAGTAAAATAACAAGATACAGAACGACTGAAGCAATTGATATAATTGAAAGCTGGTTGTATCACTTAAAATAAGCATTATAAAGGATATATTTTCTCATCATAGGTATTCTCTTCCATTTTCTATTGGGACTACAAGTCTACAACAATATAATGTCTTATAAAAGGTAAAAGAAACAGAAAAAATGAAATATATTTACAAAATAACATTGCTGTTGGTGCAACCGTACTTTAGCTCATCATCATCTTCACCAACCAACAAATCCTAAGAAGCTGCACCCAATAAAATTTGTTAAAAAACCATATATTAAAATTAAATAGTCAACAAGCTAATTAATACATAAAAATATATTCCTCGGAAACTTAATTACGGTAGTTGAACTTTCAAATTTGCGAAGATTGTCAATAAAAAAGATCAAATCTAAGGTAATTAAAATCATATTATATAAATTTTGATGATTATTCATATCGCTCTATTTAAACTCATCGATCACCTGATAAAAAGTAAAAAAGTGTACCTGAGAGAACGAATGGCCATATGTTGAGAGAGAGCATGGAAGAAGAAATTAGCTCCATGAAGGAACATCACAACACCAGTACATCCTAGCACAAACAATTCAAACATCCTTAATTTTTGTTTTTCCAAAAGAACATAAAACTAAAGAACAACTTGGGGACTGTTTGTTTGTAATGTTGCAGATAGATATTTGATGGAAGAGAACAGGGATGTTTATGATAGTTTTACAGAGTGTGGGCTTTTAAATAGAAAAAGGACCAAACAGGGAACAAGGGAAAATGCATTTTTTTTTTTTAATTTAATGGGATAAATCATTGGTGGAAATGACGTGGACATACAGATATCAATTCACAATCAATGAGATTTATAGGCTGGCCTGGATGGGCTTATTTGATCCACTTGGTGGTTTAGGCCCAATAATGCTGGATTGTGACAATTAAGCCCACCTTAATATTTTACCTTGACGTGTAACTTACGGAAATTCCATACATTTGGGAGCTAATTTACATCTTATCCAGAAAGTTTTCTCAATACAAATTTTTTGGATTTCATTGCTCTCATTTACATTCCTTGGTTGTCCGATCGGTGAGGGGATACAGATGTATCCGAAAGAGGATAGGGATGTATCCGAGAGGGGATTTTTGTAATTTTTATAAATGATAGAGAATTTTAGAGATGATGATATCTTAAGTTATGTATTTGTATAATTTTTCCTTTACTTGTTTTTTTTTTTAAAAAAAAAAACAAAAAACTTTGACATGCTCATTTTTGTTTAATTATATGGGATGTAAAGTTCATACTGTTTTTGATTAATTTATGATTAAATAATCATAATGTAATGTATTAAGGAAACTTTTGCGGACTGAAAGAAATTTACAACGAGCACAACAACAATAGTAAAGCATATTGTTGGAACAATAATTTGTCCCAGTTAAATTAAGTTTTGTACTATTATAAATAAGATAAAGATGTTGTTAGCCTTTTTTTATTGTGTAGAATTATTTGAGTATATTAACATAACATTTCTTCACATAATAACGAGGAAAAGAAATAAAAATGAATGTCAAACTATTAGTTTAATTTTGATGCGATACCTTTTCAACTAATTGTCCCTTTTTATATCTCAAACCATTACTTTAAGCTATTTCTCTCTCCTAAATTCCTCTTCTTTCTTTTTTTTTGTTTCTAGTCTCATATTTAATTTAAATTAGAAGCATGTAAAATTCATTAAAGAAGAAAATATTTTGATTTTTTTTATATTAGAGATCCTTAATTAAGAGACGAGGAATCTTATCCATCCCACCACAAACTTTAAGTATTCTTTCCCCTTTATGTGTGACTCACTGGTATATAGAGAGAAACTTTTCATTATTCTAAAAGAAAAGTGAGAAAAAAAGATTATCATCTTTTAAAAAATATAGCATCAACATATCTGAATATGACATAAAATGGAGAAAAAAAAAGTAAATTTTGTTTTATTTTATTTTTTCCATCCAACAACCACATAATGCTTTCTATCTATCTAGTACGGCACCGACCTGCGTGTTGTTGCAACTTTGTATTATTAGGTACCAATCTTTTTCAAACTATATATATGATTTGTTAGTTAGGTCTTAATCATAGATCTATCCTCTAATTATTACTATTATTATCATTATTGTGAAGTATAATTACATAAATTTTGGGTATGTATCTAGTGGTACCAACTACCAAGAGGTGGCTCAAAATGACTTTCGAAATTGGAATTCATACCTTATTTTAAAATTTAATATTATTATCTCCATCGGTTAACCACATTTATGTCGGGCCGCAATCAATGTGAGTGTTAGATTTTGCCTTCGACAACCTGAGTAGAGTAGGACATTAAACTTTGCTACTCCTCTCACATTTAATTTTGGATATTAATGGTCAGACAGCTAGATCTTGCACTTGCAATTGAGCAATTTCCTAGATCTTAACAAAACGGGCCTATATGTGTTAGAATCAAGACTTACCAAAAGCTAAAAGCTATAGCTGATAGCAAAAGTAGTCCACCAAACAAGCACCTGACGCCGACCTGGGCCACCTAGCCTCAGGCCTTGCCATAGGCTGAATATTGACATTACCCAACAATGATGAAAAGATAATAAATGGTGTCCATGAAAATAATTATAGATCAAGTTAGGAGTTGTGAAAGAGTGTACAACACGGAGGAAGAACAAGACATCAACAAATATTAGAGAAATAAACTTTCTTTTTCTCCTTTGTATCACAAGAGAATAAAACAGTGAGAGTAGGAGGAAAACTATAAAGGAAAAATAATTAAAACAAATGGTGCAACACTGCTGGTACACATCTAGTGCTGCTGTCCTGATTAAAATCCATCTTGCCATGACAAACTACTTTTCTGCAATGCCTAGATTACAAATTACAATATCACAATATCATTAAAGCGAAAAACAAACTAGGTAGTAAAATCTTTCTCAGGGACCAGATCTCTGATTGAGAGGACTTGAGGAGATGGATGATTATGCATCACTATGCTGCATCAAGAAAACATCAAATTAGGCATACTGGATTTTTCAACAAAATGAATCAATAAACTATCTAAAGATACCCCTTATCTGAATTTTCAACTCAAATTATTATCTTGTATTGCAATACTTACTCCTCCAATTAGTCAGCTAACAGAGAAGAGGCAAACAGATCTTGCACGAAAACAGCTCTTCCAGTAGCCTGTCTTATCCTCTTTTCTCTCTCTTCCGCACTAAGTGAAGGGTCAAAACTGAAGAAAATGAATACAGTAAGATAGAAGACCTTTCGAATAGATCATTTTAAGATTTTGATGTAACATCAACAACCACAAGGATCATCAAAGGCAGCTAGTGCTTTTGTCTTGCATACAAGTAAAAGCGAAGTGTAATTTGACTGCTTGCACTGTCAGGACCCTTCTTTCAAATATCCAAGATAACCTCAACTACAGAGTTGAAAAATACAAGGACTAAAGAGACAACGGGAGAATTTGGTAGATTTAAATTGTAAAGACAAATAACTAGCATCACTACCTTAACTTCCATATATGTTGTGATGTCACATTCTTTGTAGTAGAGTCCTCAACACTGGATAAAACAGATTTTGAAATTTCCTCTGCTTCAAATGTGGGGTAGTTCAAAACTAGAGATGAGAGGAAGGGGTCATTGGCTGCCGCAGCAGTGGTTGATGTTGCAGTGCTTGATCGATATCCACTGCCTCCTAAAAGTACCTGCAAATGAGCTTCACGAAGATCTCTACCTAGTAGAGAAAGCGCCTGGCTGCTAGGAATTGCAACTTTACGTAATCTACGGCGCCGTTGCACGTGTTTCGGAGTTAAAGAAACTTCACCAGGATAGGAAATTATTACAGAGAGAATTTGCAGCATACTGTTTCAACGAGAAGTTATCTTTATAAAGTAATGATAAATTGAAAAGGATATCCTCAGTAAGTGTCCATGTTGCACTGTAATATGACTTAGCATGTCCCTTGAAACTTTATGAGAACAAATGGGACAGACCTGCAATGGAAGGCATACAGAATAGGTAAATGTTTATCCAGCAGGTTAGACTCACTACAAGATAAGATACGAGGAACAGTTAGATGGTAAAAACAATAACATTGCAAGCATTATATGCTGTAATCATCACTTCCCTCTGGAGAGATTGCATTTAGAAAGGTAAGACAACAACAACAACAACAACAACAACATATCCAATATAGTCCCACAAGTGGGATGCAAAGGTTAGAAAAGAATGGGAAAAAAAACTGAAGGCAACATATTCCTTGGGTACTTGAGCAGATGAAAAAAAGGAGTAATCTAGCCTCTAAGCAGACTAAAGAACTAAGAAAATGATTAAGTGAACTAAAATTCAGAATCAATCTTGATTAAGAGCAAAATTTTCCTAGCTTGGAAAGGCAGAAGGCACTAAGCAACTTTAATAGAACAAAATATTGAGTATTGAATGAAGCATGCCCAAAATGAGTGGAACAAATATAAGGATCTATATAGCCAACCGTAATTAGTTGGAATTCAGGTGCAGTCATTATTGTTGGGAAATGCACTAGAGATGACACAGGAGGCTAGTGTAATTCTCAGCCACATATCATGAAGTGCACTTCAACAGTAATCTAGAGCCAACACTCTTATAATCTGATGTCTTGGCTTCTAGACATTCACATTTGATCACAATATCCCCTGCAACAGAAAAAATTACCATAAACTAGGATCTTTGTTCTATTGTAATTTCTTTGTTTGTCTCTGTTTTCTGTTTATACACTCTTCAAGAGGCTGAATTGGAACTCCCTATCAAATTAATGCTAAATACTCGTTGGAAGATCCCAATTTTGCCACTAGGCGAAAGAGATACAAAATGAAATGGTTCCCCATCAAAGAAAAGGTATTAAAGGAACCAAAATTGTGCAAATGAAAGACAACTTGTTCTAATCTTCCAATGTTCTTCTTCAGCACATAGCACAGAAAGGAGTGACATCCAACTAATAACTTTAACGCTGTAACTCAAATATCCTCTGATAGGAGATATGAGATCAAAGACCAAGAGGCTGTTTGATTAATTTCTCAACTACAATCACAAGGATAATTTTGGTCATCCCAATATTAGTGCAAGACATAAACCTTAAATCCACTATTAGAATAACGTCAGCAGTGTAAGGGGTCCTATGAGAATTGTGAAGGTTACAAATGCATGCTGGCCATATGATATCTATATAAAGGACTGAAAATATTTGAAATCCCGACCTTGGTTCAACTCCGACACGGCTGGCATCACCTACATGTATTTCAAATTAGGCGAAGTGCCTTCTAGAGGTTGGAGTATTATGTCTTATCAAGCTTTTTGATGTTATAATAAGGAGTTGCAACATGCCTAGCAAAGGGAGATAGATTGCATTTTTTCCAATTATAAGAAGAAAAAAAAGATATTCAAAGTAATACGAACTGCTAAGTCTGCTTCCGTGCAATGCATCAGTGCCCGTAACGCTGTGTGACCTGGATGGACGCACGATGAAAATTTGAGAAAGGGTGGTAATGCGTAAACTTAGAAGACATTACAACAATTACATAGAATCAATTTGGATTTATGTATAGGAGATGCAACAAGAAAAGCTTTATTTTTACTATGAACATATATGTGTAAGGAGAAAAAAGCAGGTTTACATGATATACTTCTTTTTATGATCGAGCAATTTGTCTGGAGCCAAATCTTTGGCCCAACTACAGCCTTCGAAAGTTGGGGATGATGAGAGATCCCCTCTACCCTTCTCCACTTAAATATGGACTTAGTTCGCTTGGCATAGACCCGGACTTGTGAGCTTATATACAAGTTCCCTAACTTTTTCCAATTGAGCTAGTTCCCTAACTTTTGCCAATTGAGCTAACCCCCGGGGGTGTCTAAATGATATTCATAAACCTTGAGGAAGCATATGGCAGCGTCAAATAAAGTCTTGTGTGTGTACCGGAGAAGAAATGAAGTTACTCGGCTCAAAAAGTGAAGTTATTCAGAAAAGGGTCGCAAGAAGAAAAAGAAATGACAGCAAAATGTCACGCTATAAAACAAAATGGAACAACAGATGGCAAAAGACAATGAAAAAAATAAACTACGTGATTACAAAATACTACTACTAAATAGAGACAAGAGTATATGAGGCTTGCCCCCTGCCTCTCCCACCTAACGAGCGGCCACACTTAGCTACCTACTAACATTCTACTCTAATCCTCGACCTCCATACCTTCCTGTCTAGGATCATGTCCTCTGTAAGCTGAAGTTATGCCATGTCTAAGTCTAATCACCTCCCAAGCCCTTTTTCAATCTACCTCCTAACTTTTGCTATAGTCGATCTCTCACCTTCTCACCTCCTAACTAGCGCATCCACTCACCTCCTCTTCACATGCGTGAATCATCTCAATCTCTCTTCTCTCGTCTTGTCCGCCATGGATGCCACTCCCACCTTGCCCCATAAAACTTCATTCGTGATCATGTCTCTCCTAGTGTGTCCGCACATTCATCTGAGCATCATCATCTCCACGACATTCATTTTCTGAATGTGGGCATTCTTGACTTTCCACTACTCTACCCCATACAAAAATGTTGGTCTAACCACCACTCTGAAGAAATGAAGTTATACCAAAGATATTCATACAAAGCTATTACAAGGATAATTTAGACCTTGTCATGTACACAACTTATACAAATTCTTTGACACTGACTTGGTGATTACTAATGAAAATTTTGACCTATCAACAAGAAAAATAAGACCTTGCAGTTTCATTGTTGCAACTTGCAAGTGTCAAGGTCTAACTCAAGCTCTGTTACTGATGCGCCGGGGGGAAATATACCACCAATTCCTGCCAGCATCTAAGCGATGGAAAGTTAATCTGGTATAGATTTTAAGCAAACTGGAAAAATTTCTTCTGTCAAACCAATGGTTCAAATATCTTCCTATAGCTTACGTAAGAGTAATCAGCGACCAAACAACCAAGATTGTACCTTTACCAGATTTTTACCCTGTATATGTCTTCTTTACATACAAGCCACTTATTTCAGGGAAATGGGAAGAAGCCTCATATTCAAATTTGTATTTGCCCAAAATCAAATAAGCAAATCCAAACAATAAATCAAAACAGGTACATCTAGTTAGATATAATGATATGGAAAGAAACTTACAGTTACTCTGGACTCGCAAGAATGTTCCTCTTCGAGATGTGAACAAAGAGAGGCAATATCAAAATCCTCATAACAATACGGGCATGGAAAATCGGGTCGGACCTCTTCTTCAACCTCGAAATCATCGATGCTCAGCCTATCTACTTCAACACAGATCATACAAAATTAATTGCTATGTTTTTAAATAAACAGAAAAAAATCTCAATTTTTTTACAGATCAATGAATGAAAAAAAAAAAGATACAAAAGAGAAGAAAAAACAAACCCAGTTGAGAAGTTTGATGATTGTAGGAATGGTTTTGCTGTAAATTTAACTGACGTTTAGCAGCTGCAAGACGAGAGGTCCAGAAATCGGAATCCATGGAGAAAGAGAGGAGAAAAGGAAAGAGGGAGAGAGAAATGGATTTGAGCTGAAAATGAAGAATAAAAGCAAAAAAGGAAAAATAAAAATTTGATTTTTTCTTATGTGATTAATTATTTTTAAAATATTATTGATGGAATTAAATTAATCCATAATCTATTTTTCTATGGATGTTGAAATTTGAAAATAGAACACTGTTTTGACTTTTTTCTCTTTACTGGTGATGCATGTTTAAGGAGGGAGTGGTTATGGTGGTTCTGGTTATGGATGAGGAATAAATATTAGTACTTTGTTCAGTTTTATTATATTCTTAATTTATGTACATTGAGTTAATGTCTTTAAAAGATATCGTATGTAAATATATTTGAAATCCTTCTATTAATATGGATAAATGATAAATTCATTATATTAATTGAATAGTATTATTTTAGATGTCTGAACTCAAAATTTGATAAGTAAATTAGAATAGAATAATATTTATGTGTAAGAGATTGAAGGGGACATGACAGGTGGCAGGAGTCTTAACGTAGCGAAACATATATTGTTAGATTTTTCAAATACTCTTGTTATTATTACAGGTCCCCATTTACCCGATGTATGGCTTCAAAATAAAAGTATCTCAAATAAAATTATTTAAAAATTTAAGACAAAAATAATGAGTATTTTATTTCTATCATAATTTATAGAAATTTATTTTAGTGAATATGAAATTTAAACTGAAATTTAAGAAATTAAATTTATAATTTTAAACACATCATAATATCTCTATGATCATATAACTTTAAAGCTTATTATTTTAAATATGTCATAACATTATATAGTTATAAAAAATGTCACTAAAGATAAATTAATAATTTAAATTTCTTTTTAATTTTTTAAAAATATAGCAACACATATTGAAACTGATAAAGTAACATTTAGGCAGGTAAGTGAAAAGTTTAGAAGTTTCATTATTCTCAAATATAAAAATAGGTTTTTTAAATAAATCACTAATAAAATTACATAAAATTATTGATTTGATTAGTTCATTTACTTAAAAGCTGAGTTGAGTGAAAAGTTTTACCTACTTCAGTACTGAGATGGGTGTCTTCATTGTAATGACAATATGACTTGACTTTTGGGTCAATTCAATTTTAATTTCATTTTAAATCACACTTAATATATATTAATTTTATATATAAATAACTCAATTTTTATCTACTTATTAAATGTCATACAAATTATGAAAAAATAATACATGAATAACTTTATTTTTATCCAGCTATCAAACGATCCGTGAATTTTTGTGGAGACCACTTGTTATTTTATAGGTTACACCAACTAAATTAGCTCATAATGGATAATATTTCTTATTAGGTATGCATTTGAAAAGAGTTTATGAAATAATTGCAATTAAAAAACCAAAAGGGGCAGTTACCTTATAAGCAGACCGAAACGGCGTCGCCTCTTTGGTAGCGTGAACGCCACATACGGCAAACCATTCAAGCAAATCCATTTAAAAAATTACTCCATTTTCCTCAATTCCTGAATTCACGATTAGGGTTAGGGTTAGAGAAACCGATCTCCCCAAAAAAAAAAATCAAAAGAATTTTGTTCAACCATTTCTCAAACCAAAATGGCAACAAGATCCGGCAACCGACAACAGGCTAATTCCGGTGGAGCAAACACGGAGGCGAAGCCGGCGATGAGAAAGCCAGTTTTCATCAAAGTGGATCAGTTGAAACCAGGAACAACCGGTCACAATCTTACTGTTAAGATTGTGAATGCCAACACAGTACTCAGTAAGAAACCTAGGAACCCATCATCGTTACGTGTTCCAGCACGACCTCAACAGAATACTCGCATCGCTGAATGTCTTATTGGGGATGAAACTGGATCTATTCTTCTCACTGCTCGTAACGATCAAGGTTTGTTCCTTACCCTTCTATGGATTTATGTTTATCACTTTTTGTTTGCAATTTTGAGTCCAAAAATTGGGTCTTTTTTTTTTTACATTTCCGTGATCTGTGATTTTATGTGGTTTGTAGATTATGGTTTTTAGTGATCGTAAATTCGGTCAGAGGAGGATGGGTTGTGATTGAAAATAAGACTAGTTATTAGGATGCAGTTATAGATCATAGATGTATGTTCTAAGGGATCTAAAAGTGTGCTTTTATGTGAACCAGCATTTTTTATGTACTATCTTTTCAAAAATCAAAAAGAGAAATATGTTTGTGTAGTTTATTGAGTGGAACTGTATTAGCATTTGGACAAGAGAGGGATAACATAGTGTTAAAAGCCACCCACCTCTAACTATAAGGTTCTGGTTCGAGTATTCATGGGAGCAAAGTGGGAAATAGTCGTGGCTGGACTTATGGTTAGGGGGTTCCGGGTGATGGATTTCACCATATGGAAAAGATAGGAGTTGCATTAACATTTTGTTGTAGGGGTGAAGTGCCGGTGCAATTAATTTTGTCACCTAGTCAAACCGCATATAGAAGAACAAAACTTTTTGCCTGTTCGACACCCGTCACTTTGGAATGATAAGGCAGTGTTTGAAATAAAAACATTTCAGTTACAGAGATATGAGTTCTGTTTAACTTTTTCAATTCATTTTTCTTTATTTTTTTTAAAAAAAGAACTTGTGTAGATATACTTTTCATTTTTTACTAGTTTTCAAAAGGAAAATTTTTAACCCTCCTTCCACCTACCCTCACTTGCTAATGAACCTTAGCCTACTCATTCCAGTGTTCCTTTCCTCACGCCGAAAAGGCATTCATCTTTTGTATTGAGAAAGGATGCGAGACCAATGATGGAATAAACATTTTGTTCCTTTATTGGTTTGTCTGATTTTTGCTGGGTGATGTCTTTGCGACTGCTTTATTGTGATTTATGGTGGTGATTGTCGGAAAGAAGTAAAGAGGGTTGAATGAGGGAAGGAATTGATCTTTGAGAGTGTAGAGTAATCAGAGGGATTCTGACAAGTTGATATTCACGGGATATGTGGGGAGTGAGAAATGTGGAAGAAGTTAGATAAGTATTGAAATTAGATGATTTGTAGGTGATCAGCTTCAAAGGCGAGATACGATTAAGTTAAATTGTTAAATAGCCACTACCTTCTTTTACAAGTGTGAAATTGCAAAAAGCCTCACCACTCAGGTGTTTTCTAGATGAGATCACCATTTATCTCTAAAATATATTCATGGTTTAGGCTGCTAGATTTTCTGTTTGCCTAGAAGGTAAAAACTAATAAAGATTCTTTTAAAATCAAACCCAACACAATAGAAATATAGATTATTTGATTAAAGATTTATAGGGAAAAACAAACAAGACTAAAGCCTCCAACGGTAATAAGAAAATATATGGCAAGGATTAATATAATTTATTCAGTGGTCAAACCATTTTTCACTCTAAATGATGGAAAATCGACAAAGACAGTAATAGACATTCAATGATTGAAACATTTTCCTCCAACATCTATAAATTACATTAGGAATGAAGTGGTCAAAGAATAATTAAAGACATGCCTTTTAACTATAATAAATATATTAAAAGTCATTAATAAGATATGAATGAATGAATCTAGACATTAATATAAGTAATACTTCTTTTTGAGATACTAGAATAATTTTCTTAATAAATACAAACATTAAACCCTACACCTAATAAAAACTATAAATAGATTCTATAAGACACCTAGAGTGAGCAGCCCCAACATTCTATCATTTTTTGCTAGAAAAGATAACAAGCGTTAACTAGAGAAAGAGGAAAAACTCTTCCTTCCCCAAAAAAGCACCACTGACCAAACACCATGACCAGCATCTGAAATCACCTTGAACCACCTTCTTCGCCCAAAGCCCCTTAGCTCTACGAAAACACACGATGTTACCTATTTAATATGAACAGTTACTGCATGTGGCATAAAATCTCCTCCAGCTGTATGTGCAAACAGTTCACCTTCATATATCAAAAAGCAGACACTCGACAACAGGAAAAAGACATTAGGTAAAACAAACTAAAGCAAGCAAATCCGAATATTGGGGAGATCTGAAATGACCAGACAAAAATATCCAATATTTGAGTTTTGTTTGCTTTAATTTGTTTTTGCTAATGCCTTTTTCCTGACGTTGAGGTGTTTGCTTTTTGGTATGTGAGATGAATTGTTTGCACATACAACTGAGGATATTTTATGCCACATGTGGTTAATGTTTATTGGTTAAGAGTTTTAATTTTTGTTTCTTTTCAAATATGAATTATAGCTGAGATATCAATTTTTATTTTATTGTGACATCTCAAACCTTTAGGCTAGGATTTTGAACCATTTTTTGAGGCAATGCTGTTTATTTTAGTTTTCTATAAGGTGATGAGGCAATGGTGTTTATCAGCTTCAAAATGGGAGAATTTTGAGTTTCTTCTTGGAGATCTTTTATCTATGGAATTTTTCTTTAACAAAATGAATAATATAAAACTTCCACATTTGTTGGATGAATGGGGACCAAAAGTGTATTATTAAAAAATTGAGAGTATGTCTCGTATGTTTTGGAAGAATAATTGACGCTGTTATTATTTGTGTCTAAAGGATAAAATTTTCCAGATTTGTGTCTAAATGTTCCAATAAGTTTTGAGAGTGACTAGTTTTCCAACTCTCCCAAGAAAGTAAATACCTAAATCAATCAATGGCGATGAAAATGAAGACGACCCTCTTTTGTATTTTCGGTAAAAATACTTAAGCACTTACCTGTAATAGGATTCAATATTATCTTGTTGTTTTTTATTTAAAAAATAATAATAAAAGATTGAACCTAATGACATGTTGGCATATGTTAAATTTTATTTGAATCTTTTATTAAAAGCAATCCCAAGAGAGAGAGTAATATCACATTCTTCCTCCTCAAGCTTTCTGATCTTATCCAAAATTCATCGGGACATTTAGGAAATGCTAGAATTAAAATATTATTATAAATCTTACGAAAAATACTTTATAACAAACATTTCAATGAAGTCTTCAAAGCTTGAGCATGTCAAGGACACTGACCTTACAAAAATATTGAGGAAATTTCATAAATATCAAAAAGATTAAACTTAATAAGCATCCTTAGCTAATGTTTTTCTAATTACGCACCATAGCTATAGTTTCGTTTTGTATGAGTATTTCCATTTGTATAATTCGTTTGTCAATATACAAATAGGATAAGTATATACAAACTGTGTATTTATACATTTAGAAATTTCTCAGAACTTATACGAATAAAATGTATCAACTGGATAATTATATACATGCTAGTGTAAACATATATAAATTTTGGAATTATACAATTAGGTATTTTTTAAATTTTTACAATCTGGAACCGAATTATACAAATTCAAAATTTATACCGTTAGGAGTCGAATTATATAAATTTTGTATGTGGGCCACCTAAATATGATTATAAGTTAGTTGTGAATGGTAATTTAATTAAACTGACTATATGTTAACAAATTAACTAGTATATATTTTCTTATCCACATAATTTTTCTAAAAATATTTCACCTGGTATAGATTTATCCTCCGAATTCAACAAACACTTCTAGTATATAATTAAGAATCAACAACTAACAAAGATTCTTTTAAACTCAAACCCAACACAATAAAATAAATGATGGCAGATTTCTCTAAGAGATATATATTCTTCTACTTCTCATGTTGTAGAAGAAGACTAGATTTACAGGGGATAAAATCTACAACGGTAATAAGAAAATCAGTGACTAGGATTAATGTAATTAATTCAATGGTCAAACCATTAGTCACTCTAAATGATGAGAAACAGAAAAAGCCATTAATAGACATTCAATGGTTGAAACATTTTCCTACAACCTCTATAAATTATTAGGAATGAAAAGGTCAAAGAATAATTAAAGACATGATAAATGCCTTTGACTAAAGCCTCCAATGGTATTAAGAAAATATGTGACAAGGATTAATGTAATTTATTCATTGGTCAAACCATTTGTCACTCTAAATGATGGAAAATAGACAAAGATAGTAAGAGACATTCAATGGTTGAAATATTTCCCTCCAACTTCTACAAATTACATTAAAAATGAAGTGGTCAAAGAATAATTAAAGACATGATAAATGCCTTTTAACTATAAAAAATATATTAAAAGTCATTAATGAGATATCAATGAATGAATCTAGATAGTAATATGATCAATACTTCTTTTTGAGATACTTAAATATTTTTTAAATAAATACAAACATTAAATCCTACACCTAATAGAAACTTTAAATAGATCATATAAGACACCTAGAGTGTGCATCCCCAACATTTTATCAGTTTTTGCTAGAAAAGATAACAAATGTTAACTAGATAAAGAGGAAAAACTCTTCCTTCCCCAAAACAACACCACTGACAAAACACCATGACCATCATCGAAATCACCTTGAACAACCTTCTTCTCCCAAAGCCCCTTAGCTCTAACGAAAAACACGATGTTACCTTTCTAATATGAACAGTTACCGCATGTGGCTTAAAATCTCCTGCAGCTGTATGTGCAAATAGTTCACCTTCATAGATCAAAAAGCAGAGACTCGACAATAGGAAAAATACATTAGGTAAAAAAACTAAAGAAAGCAAAACCGAATATTGGGGAGATCTGAAATGACCTGACAAAACGATCCAATATTTGAGTTTTGTTTTCTTTAATTTATTTTTCCTAATTCCTTTTTCCTGACATTGAGGTGTTTGATTTTTGGTATGTGAAGGTGAATTGTTTGCAAATACAACTGAGGAGATTTTATGCCACATGTGGTTAATGTTTATTGGTTAAGAGTTTTAATTTTTGTTTCTTTTCAACTATGAATTATAGCGGAGATAGAAATTATTTTGATTATTGTGACATCTCAAACCTATAGGCTAGGATTTAAAACCATCCTATGAGGCAATGATGTTTATTTTAGTTTTCTATAAGGTGATGAGGTAATGGTGTTTATCATCTTCGTAATGGGAGCTTTTTTGGGTTCCTTCTTGGAGAGCTTTTCTATATGGAGCTATTTTTTTTAAATAAATGAATAATATAAAAATTCCACATTTGTTGGATGAATGGGGACCACAAATTTATTATTAAAAAATTGAGAGTAGATCTTGTATGTTTTAGAAGAATAATTGACGTTGTTATTATTAGTATCTAAAGGATAAATTTTTCAAGATTTGTGTCTAAATGTTCAAATAAGTTTTGATAGTGGAAATTTTTCCATCTCTCCCAAGAAACTAAATACCTAAATCAATCAATGGGGATGAAATTGTAACACCTCGGATTCGGAAAAGGCTAGAAATGGGTCAAGTGGGAAACTCACAAGCCTAAAAAGTGGACCATGGAACCCTCCATAGAGCCCTAGACAAGCCGTGAAGGGGACCACGGTCCGTTGAGGGGCTCGTGGTAGGTTTCCAGAACCTTCCCCATGTAAGCTTTACTTTGATGGATGCCTAGATGCCCCGTGGTGAGGTTGACGGGCCGTCAAAGTGGTCGCGAAGGGGGTCAAGTAAGTAGGGGTCCTCCCCTAGCTACTGGTCCAGGGCGACGAGCATCACAATGGCCCGTGAAGCCCCACACGGACCATGAAGTCGTCCATGAAGGGTTTTCCTTAGATTTAGAGTTTAGGGTCAACTTCAAACGATCATGCCTTTTATCTCAAAACGAATTAGGTGGCCCATGAACTATCAAATTAAAGGTCTCTGAGTCCTCTTTCCAACGCCACCGAGTTTTCCCAATTCCCATCTCGAAGTAAAAAGTTATTCCCAAAATAGTGAAGCACTGTTAGGCAGAAATTCTTCATGACCCGTTTGACGGGCTGTGGTGATGATGACGACCCATTTTGGTCTCCATCATGCCAATTTGGCAGTTTCCAGTTAGGGACTTTTGGGTCTTTTCCCCCAATTGTTTTAACTCAATACTAAGTCATTTTTTCTTCTACCCAAAGCCCTATATAATGATTCTATACCCCAAATCACCCAAATTAAATTCATTCTCTTAAATTTCTAAAATTTGATCGAGCTCGTCCTCTCCAAATATTTCTCTCTCTAGAAATTGTAAAAGAAAGCTACGGTTTCAAGATCAAGCCTCAAAATCCTCCATTGATTTCAAGCTTTTTTATCCATGGATTCCTTCCATTCACGGAGTTTCTAAATTCTCCAATTTTCAAAGTTAGAAATACCCAATTGAATTAGGGTTTTCTTCAATTACCATGGGTTCTCTTCAATGTTGATTTAAATGATTGAATTATGATCTCTTATGCATGAATTGATGAAATACAATGTTTTTTATGATGATGCCCCATGAACCCATGTAAATCCCATATTTTCCAATTATGATAAAATAATGTTGGTTTGAATTATGAAAGAAGAATTTTATGAAATCAAGCATGAATTGATAGAATTACACGAATTTATGATGAAACCCATATTTAACCCATGATTTCTAGACGTTGATGATTGAAAGTTGGTTTTGAACCTTGAAAGGTGAATTTTGAAATTATGCATGTTCTTATGAAGTTTATGAAAATATTTTAAGGGTGCTTTGAGAGAGAAGTATCAATGATGATGTTGTTGTTGTTGTGTTGTTGGAGGCAATTTTCTCATATACACACCTATGCATGATTGTGAAATGTATTCTCATATAATAAAGGTTCTTAGGGTTGAAAGGTTTTCTCACCTAAAATGAACCAATGCTAAAAAGCTAATCTAATGATGAGGCAAGAAGTGATTACCTATTTTCCTTTGTGAGCTATCATGAAAAGATCATGGACGGTGAAATGGTTTCTCATGCATGGTCTAAGGAGCTATCCTATTGTAACACCCCAATTTTTTTTTGAACTAAGACTCGAACCCTTTTTCGTTTTGAGTAATTTTACCAATGAATTTAAAACTTTTGTAGTGTTAAGGTCAAGTCACTAGATATAGCACTTTGAGTTCCAAAAAGAATGAAAAAGAATTCATTCAAGTCATTCCTTAGTTCTTTTAAGTTTTGGATCAACTTCAAACGACCATAACTTTTAGCACATGATGAATTAGGAGACCCATACAATTTCAAATGAAAGATCTCTAAGTCCTCTTTCCAACGCCAGTGAGTTTACTAATTTTCAAGCTCGTACAAGGGAGATATGCCCTTTTTAAGTCAGGTTATCCATTTAAGGAAAGTTACCCGTATAAGAGGGGAATTTTAATCTTTTCCTTACCCCCACTTATTCTAAATGTGAATTACACCCAATTAAGGGTCTAAAGTGATTAGAATCAGTTTCATTCATCCCCAAAAGCGTTTAGGGTTTTAGAGAGAAGATTCAAGAGGAGAAAAAGTTTAAAGTTTCAAGCGTTCGTTCAAGATATTCAAGATTTCGCCAAGAACCTAGTTCTTTGAGGTATGTGAGTTTCTCATAGTGTTAGGTTCTTTCACCCATACGCCAATCATATTATTTTCAGAGAAGTTTTGTTCTTGAAGTTGAAGAATTTGAGTTCTTGATTTGTTTCTTGAAAGTATTGTTTTCGTTCTTGAATTAGGATGCGTTTGATGAGTTGTTTTAATAAAAGTTAGTGATTTGAGGGTGGTTTGGAGTAGATTATCGTGTACATAAGTTAAGTATTTGAATCTAAGTGATTGGGAAAAAAACCATTCAATTCTAGGTAAATTAGTGTTGAAAAATAAGTAAGAAAAGATCAGGCAGAAAATAAGGTACCAGGTCCACGTCGCGTACCTGTTCCTCATAAGTGTAATTTTACTCTCCGAGTCGTGGAGAGAACGGGGACTCCACAATTTCAATAATTATTTCACGACCAAACATTATAATATATCTCCGCGTCGCGGACTTGCTCCCCAAATAGTGTTTTTCTAATGTTTCTCGTTATTAACTATCTAAAACTCATTTAATCATCACAATATCCTTCCTATCATAAATCATAACCTTGAATTCATAATTCAATTTTAAGGTAGAGTTAAGAGTTAAGTCTTGAGAGTTTTTCTGAGTTATTTTGAGAAAGTCCCATTAAGTCTTTTCGAGGAGTCTTCTACAATTGCTTATAAATTGTTTCAAGACTCAAGTAAGTGCGTATGAGAAGGAGGAGATTGTATTCATGAGTCTACATTATCATTGAGATCCTTGAGTCAAGTCATTCATGCCCAAAATTCCGCATGAACTCCATAAATTGAATATCTTTGAGAGGAGTAGTATCTTCAAGTTCTAAGTCTTGAGTATTGAGTTCCTAATCCTTTTGGGATTATATTCCTAATCATGGGGCTACTACATGTTACCCATGAAGGTCCTTGAGTTGAGTAGTTCATGCCCATAATTCCGCATGAACCCTATGAGTCGAGCAGTCTTGAGATGAGAAGTATCATTGAGTCCTTGAGTTGAGTAGT
>JAJONR010007446.1:0-32318 GCA_029582245.1 Solanum etuberosum
TCAACCATGGCTGAAGAAATTAAAAACCCTTCAAAGACTCTACCTTTGGGAATTGTTGGCTCTGTCCTCATTGTCTCTGCCCTCTATTGCCTCATGGCACTATCTTTGTGCCTTTTGCTACCTTATAACATGGTACGTACGTCGTTCAACTCAGACAGAGTGACAATATAAAGAATTTATCAATGAAATTTTACTTGTTATATGTATCAGATAGATTGTCTGATGTATAGAAGTTTAACTCGTTTATAAATATTTGTAGATCCCGGAAGGAGCATCATTTTCAGCGGTTTTCGAGTTGATGGGGTGGAAATGGGCAAGCAATGTAGTAGGGGTAGGTGCAAGTTTAGGGATTGTAGCATCTCTATTAGTAGCCATGCTTGGACAAGCAAGGTACCTTTGTGTCATTGGAAGGGCTAGACTTGTACCTTCTTGGTTTGCTAAAGTGCATCCTACTACCGGCACGCCACTAAATGCTACTATTGTCTTAGGTAAGTAGTATTGTTACGTTGAATGTTATTAGAGAGATCATACTTTTAACAAATTGAATCAACTACCATCAACATAACAGAATTTTTATTCGTTAAGTTGTTAACAAAATTTTAAAATGTTAATACATGTGGTCTAAATAATTAAAGGGAGAAGTTATTTTATTTTATTTTTGTAATTTTGTATGTTTGTGGTGGCTGTTTTTTTCTCATTTCTTTATATTCATTTTGTTTTTTCCTAGTGATAAACGTATAATCCTATTATTTAGAACACCTTTTGGGAAAGCTTATATCACAAGAAACCTTCAAGGGCGAAAAAGGTAAAATCCTATCAATATATATATTAGTGAAAAAAAGAAAGTATCCCACCTTTTTGAATATTTATGGTCTATTTTGCTAGTATTTATAGGCATCAAAGAATAACTTTATTTAAACTCTAAAACAAGACGAAAATTTTCAACATGCATCTTCTCATAGTTTTTAGAATATATTCGACTTGAAGCGAGAATTTTCACTAAGGTGATTCAAAATATGGATAAGTAAACACAAAGAATTCGAAATTGTTCAATCCACTATATATATATATATATATATATATATATATATATATATATATATAAAATAACTTTAACAATTATATAATTTTTCGTCGAATGGAGTTCGAATGAACCTCTCAAACCTACCTAGCTCCGCCCTGACTATAGTAAGTTTAATACTAAGAATCTTGAACATTGAACTCACAAAATTTAAATCTTGCATCCGCCTCTACTATGCACGTACGTAACAAAACATCTTCTTCTCTATTTCTCATCATATGGCTTTTGCACAATAATTTTGTTTCTATTTTTCAGGTATATGTCAAGCATCAATTGCATTATTCACAGAGCTTGATATTGTAATAGAGATGATCTCCATTGGCACATTACTAGTATTTTACTTAGTGTCCAATGCACTTATATTTCGTCGATATGTTTTAATTAGCAAAAATCCACCACTTCACACTCTCTTATTCCTCTTCCTTCTTTCATCCACCTCTTTTGCATTATCTTTATCATGGAAATTCAAACTACATTGGTGGAATCTCACGTTATTCGCGGGACTTACATTTTCCGCAACAGTCATTTTCCAGTATTTTGTCCCTCTGATCGTTATGGAACGACAAGAGAGTTGGTTGGTCCCGTTCATGCCATGGCCCGCTACGATATCGATTTTCCTAAATGTTTTTCTCATGACAACATTGAAAATGGTGGCATATCAAAGATTTGGTATATGGGCTTGTGTTATAACAATATTTTATGTACTATATGGTGTCCACTCAACATATCATGCTGAAGAAATATTGGAAATGGTTGTTATTGTTGATAATGTGAATGTCAATTCTTCCACTCAACAACAAATTACTAAGGTTGATATTCAACTTGTTTAATATATTGTACAAAATTTCATTGTCTAGGCATGTTAGTGCTCTATATATATAGAGTACAAGTAAATAATGAATTTTTTACTGGACATGGGTAAGGTGGAATGTCCCCCCTTGTCAATTGTCATCATGTATATATATTTGGTCATGATATAAAATGAACTTTTTGCTGAGCGGGTTCGGGTGAATTCCCTTGCTACCATATAGCTAGATCCGCTCTTGCTGGAATTGGGATGTACAGAGATCTTACTTTTACCTTGTATACATGCAATAGAGAGGTTGTTTCGATAGACCCTCAAGCTCAGAAAAAATATTTTACAAAATGAGTTTGAAAAAAAGAGGGTAAAGAAGCTGAGATGAAAATATCGAAAAAAAAGTAAAATAATCAAAGGTAAAAGAAACAAGACTAAAGAAATTAGGTTTATAACTATAATATATTGTTGGGAAAAAAGATGACGAAAACTTCCAAGTTTCTTCCGATTAGTTAAATGATGTGGCTTTAATTAATTACAATAAGAAAATTATACTATTTTTTGTTTTTGGTGATAAAAATTGACATATGCATCAATAAGTATAGTACGTATTCCCATGTTCCAGTTTATATGTAGTTTGAAATGTCACAAAGTTAAAGTAAGATTTTTTTTTATTTTTTTTTTAGATTTATGATCTAAAATATTCTTAATTTTGTATGACTATAAATATTTTGAAATTTGTAACTTTAAATGTTGTTTTTAGAACATACCCAAAAAAAAGTGGGTTCATATAAATTGAAATGGAGGAGTAATTAGCCAGGATGATGCCATAAGAAAATAAAAAAAAAAAGAATATACAAATACATCTTTTTTATTTCATTTTTTCACGGGGCTTGTACCATGTCTGCCACCTGTTTTTATGAAATCGCAACCCGCTAGGGCGACCTCCTTATGCATGGACATAGAAACAACTAAAAGAACCTGAAAAAGAAGTCCCTTTAGTTGCCGGCCGGGTGGACATTTGATTAGCATGTATATAATTATCGGGATGCCCTAGTCCATTTTTGCCAAGATATGCCTTATAAAAAGATTTTTTTCCGCATGAAAATAAGATCAGGCTAAATAGCGAGAGTGATTCTTTGAGTCTGTCTGAATTTCTAACGCCTCGGGATGATATTTTCTCTCAATCTTCTTTGCGATTTAATGATTTTGTTATGATTAGCTAAAGATTAAATATGTGAAGGACAAATTATATATGAGGAAGCTAAGATGATAAAAATGATGAAGACCAATGATCTTGCACAGTAAAAAATTCATTTTTTTACTTTTACTGTATATATAGAGCACTAACATGCCTAGGCAATGAAATTTTGTACTATATATTAAACAAGTTGAATATCAACCTTAGTAATTTGTTGTTGAGTGGAAGAATTGACATTCACATTATCAACAACAACCATTTCCAATATTTCTTCAGCATGATATGTTGAGTGGACACCATATAGTACATAAAATATTGTTATAACACAAGCCCATATACCAAATCTTTGATATGCCACCATTTTCAATGTTGTCATGAGAAAAACATTTAGGAAAATCGATATCGTAGCGGGCCATGGCATGAACGGGACCAACCAACTCTCTTGTCGTTCCATAACGATCAGAGGGACAAAATACTGGAAAATGACTGTTGCGGAAAATGTAAGTCCCGCGAATAACGTGAGATTCCACCAATGTAGTTTGAATTTCCATGATAAAGAGAATGCAAAAGAGGTGGATGAAAGAAGGAAGAGGAATAAGAGAGTGTGAAGTGGTGGATTTTTGCTAAGTATAACATATCGACGAAATATAAGTGCATTGGACACTAAGTAAAATACTAGTAATGTGCCAATGGAGATCATCTCTATTACAATATCAAGTTCTGTGAATAATGCAATTGATGCTTGACATATACCTGCAAAATAGAAACAAAAATTAAACTTTGTATCAAGTCAAAATCAAAAAAATAAAATTGAAACGATGGAATAAAAGTTATTCTTTGATGCATATTAGCTAATAGACCACATACATTAGTTTATTAAAAAAAATGAGGAGAAAAAAGGAGGGAGACTTTCTTGTGATATAAGCTTTGCTCAAAAAGGTAATTTATTCTTCCATATATATATATGACTATTTTGAAGATAAGATATAGTTAACTAACTAATCTACTTTAATCATCACTAAGGAAACCAAATGAATAAAAAAAATGAAAAAAATACAACAACCACAAACATACAAACACACAAAAAAAGTTATTGTTAGTTGATTGATTCAATCAATTAAAAGTGTATTTTTTTTTCCTAATAATTTAAATTTTTAGATGAAATGGTACGATAGACAGATTTTTAGTACTGTTACTTACCTAAGACGATAGTAGCATTTAGAGGAGTGCCGGTAGTAGGATGTACTTTAGCAAACCAAGAAGGTACAAGTCTAGCCCTCCCAATGACACAAAGGTACCTTGCTTGTCCAAGCATGGCTACTAATAGAGATGCTACAATCCCTAAACTTGCACCTACCCCTACTACATTGCTTGCCCATTTCCACCCCATCAACTCGAAAACCGCTGAAAATGATGCTCCTTCCGGGATCTACAAATATTTATAAACGAGTTAAACTTCTATACATCAGACAATCTATCTGATACATATAACAAGTAAAATTTCATTGATAAATTCTTTATATTGTCACTCTGTCTGAGTTGAACGACGTACGTACCATGTTATAAGGTAGCAAAAGGCATAAAGATAGAGCCATGAGGCAATAGAGGGCAGAGACAATGAGGACAGAGCCAACAATTCCCAAAGGTAGAGTCTTTGAAGGGTTTTTAATTTCTTCAGCCATGGTTGACACTGTGTCATATCCAATATAACTAAAGTAAACTATGGCTGCTCCATCAAGAATCCCTCTAACACCATATGGAGCTATTCCTCCTGGCTTTACTAAGTTTTCAACTTTCCCATTGCAAAATCCAGCTATTATTATAAATCCAAAAAACACCACATGGAATGCTGTCATTATTAGGTTCAACATTGAGCTCTCTTTAGTGCTGAAAAATAGATATATCACTATCAAAAACCACTAAAAAGTACTCATATTATAGTATAGTCAGACGTCTCTATAACAATCATTTTCTATCTAAACAAATGACGTTGTTATAAAGAGATATGATTGTATAGCGAACATACCTATGACACAAACAAATAGTGAGGACAATAATCAATGCGACTGCCGGGAAATCTAACATGTTGTAACCTTGCATTAAACCATGTACATGGATTCTCCATGAATTTGGATCATTCCTACCAAAAGCACATGACAAATACTCTGTAAAACTTCTTGAAACAGCAGCATTTGATAACACATATTCCATTAATATATTTGCTCCTGCAAAGTATCCCACAAATTCCCCTGTATCCATTTAATTTCATCATGTTAATATCTATAACAACATAGAGTATATAAACTTGCTAGCTACCTTCATCGAGTTAGTTTCCCAGATAGTCACTCAACTAACAGTCTTTGTTATTTATCTCAGAAAGTCACGTTCTTCGTTGAAAAAAACTGGAATCATGAAGAAGAGTGACTTTCTGAGATAATAACTATTAGTTGAATGACAGTCTAAAAACCAACCCTACCTAGTTTATATGGACAATTATCTTTTATATGACGTGTCAGTCAGTATATATAAGTTAAATCCTTACCAAAAGTAACTCGGAGATAACTAAAAGCGCCACCAGCAACAGGAACATCAACAGAGAACTCAGTATAACACAAGGAAGATAGAAGGGCAGATACAGCAGCAACTATATAAGAGATGAAAACAGAAGGGCCAGAGGTTTTTCGAGCAACGGGGCCAGTAGTAACAAAAACTCCAACACCAAGCATTCCTCCAACTCCAAGAGCTACTAAATCATACCATGTAAGTTTCCTCTTCATGTCAGCACCAGACCTTAGTCTCACTATGTTGAGTTCTTGGTCTGGTGTCCATGTTGCTAACATTCTTTTCTTTAACTTTTGAGGTGTTTTGGACAAAGAATTAAGGTAAGTGGACAAAAACATTGCTTTTGTTAGAGTGTAATGTGGTTTCTTTGGGTTTCAATGACAAGGTTTTATATAAGCAATGGGAATAACATTTTTTTTTTTAAACTCACTGGTCCGACTATATAGTTTATAATATCTGTAGGACCAACTAAAAGAGGAAGCGTTTGCTTTTAGAATTTTTTTCTCCATTTATCTTATGAATCAAAGCGAAAAACTTTAATCGATGTTGAAAGAATCTTGTCCATCTCATCACATGTCCCCCTGATTTGTTTGAAAGTACAATCTTGTCCTTTGATTCTTTTTAGGGTGACCATTATACCCTTATGATTAATTCTTTATCCTTTCCTCAGCTTTTTTAGAGCACCAAGACTCAAAAAGACACTATAAGAAAGCATGCAAAGAAAGGTGTAAAAAGGGTCCATTCTTAGCTAGTAAGAGGAATCACAAAACAAAAGGTTGAGGGAGTTTGACCTATACTTTTAGGAATTTGAAAAGGTGTGACTAGCATCCATTCTTTGTAAAAGCAATAATAATATAAACATTTCTTTTCATTGAGAATAATTGGACTAGGACCCTTCATATTAAATTTTCTTTTAAGTTTAACATATTCAGTATAATTTTACTAATGAAGTCTGAAGATGATAAGATGTACGCAGAATGTTTCCTATAATAGATTATTATTGCATCTAAGGTTATTTTAGTCTTATTAGTAGATAATTGAGGATAATGCTTTTTGGATTACCACTAATTAGAATCAAATCAGCAAGTAAAATGTGTTTAATCCATATCCAAGTTGTAGAATTTTTCAATCATACTACTTACTCAGCCTAGCTAGCTAGCTAGAATTGGAATGTAGCCCTTTTAAAGTCTACAATATATTGTAGCTCTATAGGGAATATACCTCATGCATTGAGGGCTAAAGTCATAGAATTAATTTCTACAATTAGGTGAGAAACCACTGACCTAATGAAAAATCATGTTGACATTTAAGGTCATTCAGGCCAAATCCAAAGGGATCTTGTAGCCTTGTTGCTTTAATCTCCGCCTCAAATTATTTGTCATGATTTTGAAAACATAAATGTTTTTGAAGACTATATATACCTCAATAGAGTAAATATTTAATAGGGGTATTATATCTTAAAAAATAAATGAGGATAAAATGGTCATAAAACCCTCATGATTAAAGTTTTCTTTAGAGACGTGTAAAAATGAAACACAACATATTGAAAGGGAAAGGTAGGGAAGGGGGTGGGGCCGTGGAAGTGGAAGGGGGGGGGGGGAGTATTTTTACTAATGCTAAAAAATTGAACGCGAACCTCATGATTCTAGCTTAAAATCTCAATTGATCACTATATTGACCACTAGACCACACTCTCGAATCTAGCTAGACTCCTTCTCTATTCCCTTTTATGAGACATCTAACTAAAGCGAATATGTAAAGAATAATTTTTACACCATTATTACATGTAACTATCTTTTAAGCAGTCTGATTGTGTAAATATTTCTTTTGATGTCAAGTAATCTAATAACGTACTTAATTTTATAAAAAATAATATTATATCATCGATTCATATAACTTACACTTTTATTTAGTCCAGATTAAAAGACAAAGTTGAAAATTATACCTTGGCACCGGCTTTTCTATACTATTCCTCTTTGTTCTTTCACTTTCATCTTCTAATTTTAATTAATGATTGAAAAAAAAAGTAAAAAAGACACCTCTTTTTTCAAGAATAAAATCCAAGAAGTGTACTAGTCACATAATTGAGTACCAATTAATATATTTCCAAATCTAAAGTTTTTTTTTAATTACAAAAAGCAATCGTCGAATCACATGACAAAAGAAGATTATGTTAATTTACTTTTTATCCTTATCATAACTAAGTATTAGCCAATGAAAAAACCTTACTCAACTCTAATTCTTTTTTTATATATAGTTTTTCGAAAAATTCCCAAATTTTATCAAAGTTCAAACTACAAGTACAGATTATGGAGAAATTATTTATAGAGAAACAAAGATTATTTTATTTTCTTTAACTCTTATTAGGAGCTCTTATTTTTTGCTTTTTCGATAACTCAAACCTATAATCTTTAGATTGAAAGTAAAAAATGTTAATTACCACTTCAGCAACCCCTTTCGTGAAAATGGAGAATTAATTATCTCATAGGAGCCCTCCTAATACCATGATGTCATTCTTAACAAGATTTAACGTCAAGAGGCAACATAAAAAAATTATTGAAAGTGATCGAGCAACTTGTTTTAAACCAATTATAATTTAACCATGATCATATATATAGTCACTAAATATAAACTATGAATTAATACAACAAATTAATTTCTAGCAACTAGGCGATGATTAATCAATGGCGGAACCAGAATATTTACTAAGAAGTTTAAAATATGAAAAAGTAAACACATAAAAAAGTCAAAGGAGTTCAACATCTCTTATACATAAAAAAATAATAATTTTAACTATATATAAATAATATAATTTTTCGTCAAATGAGATTCGGATGAACCCTCTCGACCCTACCTCACTCTTTTTTGAGTGTTGAGCACAAATAAGGAGTGGTAAATGGCCCTTTCAACATTTCCAATTTCTAGATAAGTCCAAACTTCCAGTTTCATTTAGGATCATACAAAAAAATTGGATTAGACTAATTAAAAATACTCTGATGATTGAGACCAAGAATTAAATTTCCATTAATTAAGATTTGCATTATAATAAGATTTGACACAGTGGGAAAGCATATACACTGTTAACTATTTTAAAGAAAAGAATTAAGGGGGAGTGGAATTTTTTGTTGAGCTTTTCAATCTTATTGGTGATTAATTAAGTTGCACTCAAGGAGAATATATTAATAGCCTTTTACTAATTAATTATTATTATTATTTTTTCAACAAAGTGGGGGCACTATATAACTTGGAATTTAATTAATTTTTCATTGACCTCATTCCTCACCTCCCCTAATGTTAGCTTAGTGATCAATTAGCCTTGAGTATCTATAGCTTTAATGAAATAGATACCCCTAAACTAATAATGACACGTCATATGCTTAACATTCTTAATTCTTTAATCTCGTTTCAATTCTGTTTGAATGCGAACATAATTAGTATTATTGTATACTAAATTGGGATTATTATAGATAAAAAGTCCATAAACTATAAATCTTAGATTCGTCTCTAATGACATGTTTAAAACGATAAAAAAGACATTTCTCGCTTTTTTGAAGTCATATAAGGCTTTTTTAATAAGAAAAGAAAGGGAGATTCTAATAGATCCTTAAAAGATAAAAATTCCAACGTTAGCTGCGGAAAAAAGTCACTCGGTAAATTGATGAATGATACACTATACAAGTACGGTCGAAAAACTGAAGTCTAGGGACAATGATAAATGTGAGGAATGACATCTCCATCCTCCGTCCTACTAAAAAAGTTTGCAAGCAATGAACATGCTAAATACCTACCTTTTTAAAAAAAAAATTAAAAAAATTCATGTCATATTAATATACAGATTCACGTAAATTGAAACAGATGTAATAATTAGGGTTCCTTTAGTTAGAGAAATTAGATAAAATAATTCCATGCCTATCCAAGTACCATATATGATAAGTGCAAGGATCACTCACAACATGCATTCTTCTCAAGTTGTCCTTTGTATACATGAAATCACAAAGGACTTAAAACATCCTAAAAACATATATAATGGCATCCAGCACTATATGATTTAGTTTGTTCTTTTTTACTTTTTAGGGAGAGTCATGAGATTGAGTGGGTCAAGGTGGATCTAGCCTTATAGCTGATTCACGTGAAATCAATAGTTTTTACTCACACTTTATGTTTTTGTTTAGAGATCATCAAGTTATTATATATAAATATTTAATTGTGAACGTGGTTATTATTATATATATCAACTTAAGATCATTATAGTAATTTATAACTTTAAATTCTGAATTCGTCTCGATCGCAGGTGGGGAGTCACATGAATCTCATGGTTGAATATAATATATAAGAAAATCACAGAATTTGGATAGGAAATTATTATAACTTCATTGTCCATCCAATTGTTTTTGTCTAATAGAAAAAAGCCAATATTCATGGTGCAATATATATCAAAAGTTGGATTAGCTAAGCAACATTACCACCATACAATGAAAATGGTCACCTTCTATTGCGAAGGAAATATTTATGTTTACAATAATAATCTATATATGAAGAACATGGGTCAAAATAACCTATTTTCAAACGCAACTCTCAAGGTATTGTCTGCTTTGGAGCATATTTAAACTTTTAAATAATGTTGACGCCTTCTGATCACAAATGTTAAAGATATTTTTGACCTTTTTTCGCAAAATGAATAAAGGTTAGGTGTGTGATCACAAACCAATATATAGCAATGGAAATCACAAACAAGTGACATGGAACTAAAAGTGGATTTATGTCGAACACACAAGACCTCACCTGTAAGCAAAGAACAAAAAATGCACTTATACCTAATAAGTTACAGTATTTAAGTTTTTGTCATGTAATGTATTGCTTTTAGCAATAAATCATCATTCACAAATTATAAAGGGAAAAAATACAAAGATATTGATCTTGATTTAATTAAGATATGGTCTGCCATCAACCAAAAGGAACATATATCATGATCCAGTTGTAACAACAAGACAAATATAGAAATTTGGTAAATATCTAGAAATTGATAATGAGTTCTTTCTAATACGTGCCAAGAATGTTGCTTAGTGGTCAATGAAATGAATTGCGAATCATAAGATTTAAATTTGAATATTAATTAGCAAAGACAAAATTACTAGATAATTTCTTCTCATATGTCTAAAGGGATCGATAAAATCTCGCCATATAGATGCTTGATAAAGACAAAAATTAATCGTGCATGTATAAGTTAACCCCAATACCACAATTATCGAAAAAATAAATAAATTCAAACAACACATGTTGCTTGGAAAGAATAAAATTGGACAATTTTTTTATGAAATAACCGTTAGCCAGAAGGGTATTTTTAAAAAAATTATTTAACTAGTTGGTGAGCACTTTAAGTTGACTAATGGTGAAAGAATTTTTGGAGCCAAAAATATAATAAAGAATATAATAAAGTTAATCTATTTCAAATAATTCAGAGATATTTTTAATATTTTTTCCTATAATATATAAATAGAGTTAATTTAATAATTATAACTTCATTTTTGTTCACCAATTGTGTTTGTTTAATAATAATAAATAGAAAAGCCAATATTCATGGTGCAATTGGATCTAAAGTGAACTCCTTTTCAAATTCAATGGCTAGTCGTTCATGAGCTAGTATACTCACCCTTATTCTTTTTAGGATTCAGCGTATTCATTGAGATTTGTCTAATCATCGTATTAAAATACGTATATTTTAATAACTTAAAAACATGAGTGAGAAAATTTTATTTTGGAAAAAAATTAAAATTGGAGCGTTCAATTTAAAATCTTAAAAATAAATTATATAAGTGGAATAGCCCAAGGCTATTACATTGAGAATTAGGAGAAAAGGTAAGTACCTAATATTTGAATTAATATTATATATATACACACTTGTTTTACTAAGATTGTGATGGAGCGGTAAGTACTCATTCATCCTTAATTAGAAATCTCGAATTCGAGTCTCTCTGGTACAAAGTCGTCTTTGTTAGGGAGCGGTTTACTCTCCAATGTGGGACTTTTCGGCGCGAATCCAAATTTAATTGAACTTCTTCAATATGGATACTAGATATCGAGTGGAAAAATCAAAAAAAAAAACTAGTTATTTTTGCAAGTACAACTAGGTCATGTAAAACCTACTTTATTTTCTTAAAAATATAGCAATATAGATAAATGAAGGTTAATTAGTGGTATATGATCACAAAGAGGTGACATGGAATTAAAAGTGGATTAATGTCAAATACAATACCTCACCTCTAAGCAAATATATTTAAGAAGACAAAAAGGCAACTTAACCTAATTAGGATACAATGGTCTGCCATTAACTAAAAGGAAACATATCAATTGTAACAAGAAGACAAACAGAATAGAAATTTGGTAAAATTTCTTGATATAAAAATGACACCTAATTTTTCAAAAAATATATTTTGTGATCTTCATGAATTATTATTAGTTAATGAAGATCTTACTTTAAAAATTTGAATTCAACTAAGACATGCTGCTTAGATAGAGGAGAAAAAATATTTGGGGTTGATTTACATAAATGTGCCTTTTTAGATCTTTATTAATTAGATTTTGTTCTTATGTTTATAAGTCTGCAAATATGATCTTTGAAAAATTATTGGTTGGAATTAATAACATTAGACTTAGATCTAATATTTGTTCATTCAGTGCTTAACTATCTAGATAAAAAGAAAATATTTGACTATACTCTAACTTTTGTAATAATTTACAAAATTTTATATTAGACCACCATTTAATATTTTTGCTCAAAAAATCTTGATCTAAGAGATTCATATGTTATAATAGAAAATCATATGAATAATATTATGGAAAAACTACCTAATTATACAAAAATCTCGATTATATTTACTAATTCTCTCTATAGTTTTGAAATAATTACATATTGTCTCACTAATTAATATAATTTCATACCAGATTTTCAAGTCATACACATCTAGATACATGTAATTTTGCTACCACATACACTAAAATAAGGAGAGAAACGAGCGAGATAGGAGGGAGGTGAACGAGATAGTTTATGTATCTCATATACATATGAACCTCAACAGCTACATATATCTGGAATACTAGATACATTCTAGGTACATTCTGAAATATAAATACATATGGAGAAAGGCGAGTGAGAAGGGGAGATAGACGAGCAAGAAAGGAGAGAGGCAAATGAAAGAATCAAAAACATGTGAATCCCACCTAAATATAATATATTTAAAATAAATTGAACCTAATTTTAACCTCATATATTCGACATTAAAGCTTTCTTAAAGCCAAAATTGGAAGTTAAGTGAGAGTGACAAATTAACATCACATCACATCTTTCAAAAGAGAGTTCCACTTTAACTGACTGCATAAAACTTTCTTGAACTTTTCCTCTAATTAAAAAATCTCAACTTTTTACAACTATAACATCAAACTCACAGCACAGAGCATTCCACTTATATAAGAGTCAATTGAGGCCAAGAAAATAAAATTGGGCCCTTTTCAGCATTATCCTTATTGTACTTGTACATGACAAAATCTTTCTATTTGGATCATGGCATTATTGGAAAAGCTGCAGCCTAAGAGTCGTTTGGTACTCGGGATGAGATATTCGATGAAATTATTTTATTATATTTTTCATATAGGATATTAATTTATCATTTCAGTATAAATGGTGATATTAAATAATTACGAGATTAGCTAATAGCTTACACCTAACCATGGAATAATGTAATCTCAAATTTTATCTTGAAATTGTTATACTTATCTCACATATCAAACGGCACCTAATGGTATGACCTCAAGTTTGGGTTAGAAGTTATTTTCTTTAATGTTTAGCAGATTTGATTTTTCATTGTAAAGTGTTGTGGAGGGATAAATAGGTCAAAGGTTTTGAGGTAAGGCTCGGCAAAGTCTGAATTAATTAGAACTTTAGTAAAAACACCAAATATCAAATGAAAAATCAATTTTATTTATTTATTCCAATAGCTTTTGTGGGATGGCTGGGGATTATAAGTACTCTTAATTAAGGACAGAAATTAGTTGACTTAACTTTATCATCATGATTGCATAATCCATTGTTGCTTGAAATAGTACAAAATTGACAAATCTTGAAATAAAATCTAGAAATTTGTCTTCTTCCTCAACTAGGAATCTAGAAAATGACAATTGAATTTCATCTAAAATAATACATTCTTTTTAATTTTTGTCGCATATTTTTCTTTTTAATCTGTCTCAATAAAATTATCAATATTCTATAATTAAAAATAATTTTACATTAGAATTTTCATTTTACTCTTAATATGATGATTTAGCTACACAAATTATTAAGAAGTGTTTTAAACCTGAAAATTTAATTTTTTTTTTTTTTTTATTAAATTTTATATCAAATTAAACCGTGCCTAAATCGAAAAGGAGGAAATACTACTATCATCAAACTTCCCACCTATTCATAGGGTAATTGACCCTTTTAAAGCTAATTATCCCATTTAAGATTTCAAAAAAATATTTACATTTAATATTTACATCAAATTAATATATGCATTTTATCATAGTAAAGTAATATGTGAGTGAAATTCATATTAATTAATCCTTGTTAGGTGATAAAAGACACATGTCATACTATTATTAATTTATTATAAATATCAAATACGAATAAATACTTATCTTTCAATTAATATAATTTACATCAGGAATTCATATTAATTAATCCTTGTTAGGTGATAAAAGACACATGTCATACTATTATTAATTTATTATAAATATCGAATACAAATAAATACTTATCTTTCAATTAATATAATTTACATCAAGTGAATCTGTTATCACCTAAAAGGGGTATATTATATATTTAAAAAATAAAGCCACTTAGACATGCGATGATATAGTATTATATATAAAATAGGAGTTTTTGGCCAAAAATATCTTTAAAGTATACCCCCAATTTAAACTACATCCTCAAATTATTTTTCTTAACATAAAACATCCCTCAGTTATTTAAAATTTGACAACTTTCATCCTTTTGTAAGTCCCTAAATCACCCCCAATAAATCAATTTTGCTCATTCTACATACATCTAAAATAAAATAATGTGATTTTTTTTAGCAACAACGTTCTGCATTGTCTTCCTTTAATTAGCAATTTTATTTTTATTTACTTTTCATTTGATTTGATATCAAAAAATTATTAGTTGAAATGTTTTCTTCTCATTGAATCTGCAAAAAAAATGGTGTCGATCGGAGACTTTTACTTCTAATAATGGAAAACGAAACTCGAGTACTAGAGATCAAAATTAGCTGAATCTTGATTACCTCAACTATCAGTTTGCCCCAAAAAAATTATTGATCTAACGACATTTTGACTTTGCAAGGTGAAGATGGTGTAAAATTAAGCTCCAACTCCATTCAGTTGGTAAATGAGAAGAGCAGATCATGTCTCCTCGTAGACTCACACCGTCTTAACTTTTTTTTTTTTGACAGCAAACAAGGGTCTCTAAAAAATTAATTTTTTGAAGCTTTTTCCAACAAGTAATAAAATTATAGATTTTTTTTTTTTGATGAGAATAGTATGAATTGCATATGTTTTTGTGTGGAATTCGCTAATCTTTTGACAAATTTTAATAGAGAAATGAAAGTTGTTAAGTTTTAAATACTTGACGGATGTCTTTTGTTAAAAAAAATAATCTAAGAATGTAGTTTAAGTTGAGAATATAGTTTAAGGATGATTTTAGCCAAAGACTTTTAATTGAGACCAACCTATTCATTAACTCAAATATCGTCTAAACAGTTACATATTATTTTTATTTCTCTAAAAAAAAAGAAAAAAAAAAGAGCATATCCATTTACATCGTCTTTATGCCTTCAATTATAAAAATACGAGAAATCAGTATATGAGCTTTTAGCTCCGTCAATGAAAACCATCAAAAGTTATGTTATGATGGAATAAATAGAGGATTCTTTTAATTTTAATCAAAGCTTTTAGAATCTATCTCCGTGAATAGAAAAAAAAATCTTAATAGGAAGCATTATTTCTTTATTGAGGCTGGTACAATATGTGATTTGAATTAATCAGAACCCTAAAAGCAAGTATCAAATATCGAGTTAAAAAATAAAAAAAGAAAGTTATTATATGTAGGTTAATTTAAGGGAGGAAAAAGTCATTTTAAAATTAAATCCTTTAAGAATAGCCGATAATATTTTCAAATAATCAATATTCCATCAATATGGGTTGTGATGCACTGATGAAAGTGTTTCACCCTTAATCAGAAATCTCGAGTTTGAGCCCTGGATATGGAGAAAATATTGTTGGGAGCGCCACCTCTGAATGAACCCTCCGCAATTCAAATTTAATCGGAGCTTCAATAAGGACACCGTAATCAATATTCCCAAACAATACTATAATGACTTCAAAGGAGGGAAAAAAATAATATTCGCCCGTTATTCGCGGACACCATTGATTCATTCATGGCTACATGGTTGCCGTGTGGAATTTTATCAACCATTCAATATATCACCTTCCTATTACTCATAAAAAGTGCAAACATAAATATAATTTTATTATGGAGAGAAAAAAATATTATGAAAAAACACATTTTCCCATTGAATTGATTCCAAAGTTGGCATAATTCCCAAAAATATTGATTCAAATAGAAAGAATGTTATCAACCCATATATATATAATAATAAAATCTATTGTTTGTTCTACTTTTCGTTTTATTTCGTTTAAAAAGGATTACATTTTTATGAAAATTCTTTAATTTTAGATTTTCAAATGATATATTTAATATTACAAAATTAAAAAATATTTAATATTTTAAATATCTATTTAGTTTAAAACAACAAAATTTAAATTTATATTAAAAAAATTCATATCAAGTTAAAACCAAACAAACAAACAAAAATGAAAATATATACATATTAGTAAGAAGTAGAATACATTTGAAAAAGAGAATAAAACCCTAACTTCACATTTTGGCTTTTGAAACTTCTTGGAGCCGTTTAGACAATTTTTGGGAATAAGCTTTTGACGAATGAGACATAATATATAAACGTGTCTTATAATTTGATTTTAATTAATATTTCTATTTTTTAATTTTTGGTATGCATAAGTAGACACTTAAATTTATATAAGATTGAATAAATAGACACATTCGTCCTACATGACATACGTGGAGTCCTACGTGTATTATACCACTTAGGACGTATATGTCTACTTGTTCAATTTTATATAAGTTTTAATATCTACCTGTGCACACAAAGTTTGAGGGCATAAATGACAGTTGAAGCCAAGCTAAAAGACATATTTATATATGGAAAAAGGCTTAAATATGTCATCAAACTTTGAGAAAAGACTCATTTATGCCATCCGTTAAAAGTTTGGCTCATCTATGTCATTTCCGTTTGAGAAAAGACTCATTCATGCCATTATTTGTTAACTACAAAGAGTTTCATTTCGCAAAATCATTTTCTACATGTGGTCAATTATGATCCGATCACGTCATTAATTCAATTATTTTTTTTAAAGAAAAAAGGTTCAAATATGCCATTGAACTTTGAGAAAAAATTCATCTATATCATCCGTTAAAAGTTTCACTCATCTATGACATTTTAGATTTTCAGTTAACAAATGATGATATGAATGAGCCTCTTCTCAAACGAAAATGACATAGATGAGCGAAATTTTTAACGAATGACATAAATGAGCCTTTTCTCAAAATTCGATGACATATTTGAGTCTTTTCCCTTTTTATATTATGCCAATTATGTGGAATCTTTTAAAATTTGAAATTTGAGTAATCTTTTTTTAACACATTTTTTTAAATATTTTAAATTGTCATTTGTTATAAATTATACTCTGGTACTTTTCAAAGAGAAAAGGGCTCAAAATGATCCTTTATCTTTGGGCCTCTGAACTAAAGTCATCCTTATTCTTTAATTTAGATCACTAATGGTCCACCAATTATGAAAAACAGTCCAAATTCTAACTGAGACTGACGGCGTTAAAAAGGAATAGAATCTAATCACGTGTTGTTCACGTGCTTCCATTCCAAACAAAAAGAAAACACGCCGTCTACTTCTTCTTCCCCAAAATCAAGCCCTAACCCTGCAATTGCCGACGTAGGGTTCGCCGACGTAGAGTTCGCCGGAAGAGCTAATGATATCACAGGTCTGTCTTTCTGCTACTATAATCTCCTTTAGTGGTTTTTTTGTTTGATTTCACAATTTGATGCGTTGTTTTCTGGAGAGGATGCCCCTACCTCGTGGAGGTAGAGAGATTGTTTTCGAAAGATCCTCCGTTCAAGTAACACAGTCAGACTATGAATGTTTCTCCGTCAGACTGATTTCATAATTGTTTATAATTATTGTCTATTTTATTAGTGTCAGTCTAGGTCTTGAAGTTGGTGACTTGATAAGCTTGATTGAGAAAGTTGAGCCATAATGTTCAGCAGATTGTTGCATTGAAAGTTGAAAGAGTCTGTGTGGAATACACTTTTTATCCTTATATTTATTATTCCAAATAATTAAAACTATTGCGAAGTAGATTCTGTTTTTTCTGTCACTTTCTTCTATGCCCATACATATATATCCATTCTTCATATTAAGAATGAAAACAGCAGGAAAGATACACAAGACTTATGCAATAGATACAACATCGTAGTATCATTTTGTCTTAATGCATTTGTTTCAATTGCAGGGATCAAGATCATGTTAATGTTGGTAGTAGAGTGATAAAGAAATAGACTCAAGATCTAAATTTGGTTTAGTAATCACTTACCTGCATCTGCGCATAAATCTCTTGAAGGGGACTTGCCAGAAGCTTGGTCGAGTGCCAAGTGCCAACATTATTCAGTGAAGTTCTCCAACCCTGAATTTGGCTAGACATGGAGGTCAGAGTAGGTGAGATTGGAAATGTAGTTGGAGTGGAGGACCAAGATGATCTTCCGAAAAGTTCATTTAAAGTCTCTCAGGAGATGGAGAAGTTTCTATGTGACAGATTGCTGGACCAAGACCAGCCGATTTCAGAGCGTTTCAGAGCTCTTTTCTCTCTAAGGAATCTTCGGGGATCAGGTCCACGAAATGCCCTTATCAATGCAACAAGGGACCCCTCAAATCTCTTGGCACATGAGGCTGCATTTGCATTGGGTCAAATGCAAGATGCTGATGCCATTCCTGCTCTAGAAAGAGTTCTATTTGATTTCTCCTTGCATCCAATTGTTCGGCATGAGGCTGCAGAAGCACTTGGTGCAATTGGCATAGAAAGTAATATTTTACTTCTAGAAAGAAGTTTGGCTTCAGATCCAGCCCAAGAGGTCCGAGAGACATGTGAACTGGCTCTTAGTCGAATCAAAGAACTGAAGAATGTAGGAACTGATGATGGCTCGTCAACAATGGCACCGTCACCCTTCCTGTCAGTGGACCCTGCTGCTCCTGCTTCTTATTCCTCTGTTGAGGACTTGAGGGAAGTTCTTTTGAGTGAAGAAAAGGGCATGTATGAACGCTATGCTGCTCTTTTTGCTCTAAGAAACAATGGAGGAGAGGAAGCTATTTCTGCAATTATTGCATCTCTAGGTTCAAAGAGTGCTCTACTAAGGCATGAGGTTGCTTATGTATTGGGTCAGTTGCAGAACAAAAGGGCTTCAGATGCCCTGTCTATGACTCTTAAAGATGTCAATGAGCATCCAATGGTTAGACATGAAGCAGCTGAAGCTCTTGGTTCTATAGCAGATGCTGAATGTCTTGCTCTTCTTGTGGATTTTGCCAAGGATCCCGAGCCTATTGTCTCACAAAGTTGTGAAGTTGCTCTTAGCATGCTTGAGTTTGAAAAATCAGGGAAATCCTTCGAGTTTCTCTTCATGCAGATGCCTCATGCCGAGCAGGTCTCATAGGAATAGTGTCTGGCTACACTTGAATGCTTGTCATGTCAGCTGGTTTCAGAAGACATTTCAGTTCCTGTGCAATTATCATTGATCCAGTTGTAACTGGTTTCATTACTTAGAATGTTTGGTTGGATTACATAATTAAGTTTATCATAAGGTCATTTTTGGACTACTAAATATACATTATATCACTGAACTTGAGCTACTTTGTGGACTCTTTATACGTGAACCATGAATCAAGTAATATTGAATTAGACCCATTAAGCTGCTGATTTTGTTGTTTTGCTGCTTTAAGTCCCCTTTCTTTTCTACCCTTTTAATGCTGTATTCTGTGGGGATTGAATGCTCTTGATATTTGGAGAGGTCAAACACTTTATATTTTGAGGTGTTAACTATTGTGACTAATAATACTTTTTGTGTAGTTTCTAGATCTGAATTTTATTTCAAAAATATCAAAGATTCTATGTTCCAAATTCACACCAAAAATTAGATAGTTTGACTCTCGTATTCTGAACCAGGACACAGATTGAAATCGAAGGAGCATCTGTTATAGAAATAGAATTTTTTTTTGGAAATATCATTCTCACATTGCCCTTCTCATACTAAAGATAACATGTAAGCATAATAAGGCAGTCAAGAATAACAGATCTGGCAATGTTTTATTTTGTTTTCCACCAAGCATTCACAAAATGGACATAAGATTGGCGGGGGTGGGGTGGGGGTTGGTCAAAGGAGAAAATGTGACATTGCTCAGCATTGTTGAAATTTTGCTGTTTGAACCATACTCAGAAAAGTTGAATGTCACTACAGTGGATTCCTATTTACATCTTTATATAACAAGTAGCGTGAACGCGTCTTGCCCAGAGCAGCATACCTGAAAGAAAGAGCAAAGATATCACTAAGATATTCTTTCACATAGTTGCAGCACAGGGATCCCCATCTCTAACTTACCATTGAGGTACAAATGGTGCCATCCAAATAACATCACCAGCTTGAATTGGGTACCTATAATCCAAAAGAAAATGGGAGAATGTTAGAATATGATTTTAGAAGGATTACAAAGTGTCAATGGATTGAAATAAGAAATCTATTCCAGAGTACACAGAGAGTAAGTAATCTTCCATTCTTTTCATTCCTAAAATAATTCAGAGATTTGTCCTTAGAATTGGCTTCAAGGGAAAGTAAGATCAAAGACTTTGACGAATCGTAGAAGACAGTGACTGGCTCATGGATCTTAGAAGCTGGAAGAAGTCCTATACAGTAGACTAAGAGGGTGCTAATTCTTGAGGTTAATATCTCAAGGGGAAACAAATTTTTCAATCATCTGCACATCTTAGGCTTTACATTCAAACTACCAAATGTTGATGCCCAAAGATAGCACTCAAAGGCACTGAAATTTGTAAAGACGTCATAATTAGGCATCTATAAAGTTAAACTGACACACACTATGCAGATCATTTCCCACTTTTAAGCTCGCGAACTTATGTTGTTAAAGAAATACTTTGTCTATACATTTTATCTTCGACAAGCCATAGTGCAAGGCACACAAGTAAATGATTCCAGGACATATTATCAAATTCAGCTCAATATATAGAGTTTGATTCATACCAGCTATCACTTAGTCGATAAATGCCTTGCCCCTCCAACAGCAGCAAACCATGCTGGTTATAATGAATTTCCTGCAATCCAGCCAGTAATATACAAACTTGAAGTAATTGCAGGTGAAAAACAATTCCATTCTCAAGTATATTGTGAAGAACAAGCAGATGCCAGTTAATCATCTAAACTAATGACTAATGCCGCAGAATATTGTTAAATTTTTTTTTGAGAGAGAATGGTAATGGAGAATGTTGTTATAGGCAATCTTAAAAGAACTTTTGCCTTCCTTTTAACACAGATCAAGTCCTTGGTGACGTTCAATGTGACTGAACTAGGAGAACCAATGAAAGGAATATATGCAATACTAGTGGAAACATACCTTGACATTGAGGAATTCTCCTGGTTGAAAATCCATGATCTTCCGCAGCCAGAAATATGTGTCAGAAATAAAAGGGAACGAAGAATTTAGGAAAATACACAAGAACATCAAAGTTAGACTATTGTATACCTTTAGTTTTATATATATTAGTTTGCCTGCAAGTTAAAAATTACTTTATATACACTTTCGGCCAGCTTCAAGGAACCTCATTGACATTTAAGCAAAATCTTCATTCGTTTGCAGAAGTTTTATATTAGCCAATTCTACCAACTCTAAACAAGCTCATATATCAGAGTTAAAACATATCCAGAGTAGAATATAGATAGATAATGGGAGAAAATAGCCACAGACAAGTGGTAGAACTCACGTGTATATTGAAATCATAAGCTAAAGACGTTGGAAGAAGCTTCCTTAGCTCAAAAATCTGGCAACAGACAAGAAAATGGAAACATAAAGGATGTTATTATGTTCTATTTCAAATGAAAACCAAAACTCTAAATCAATAAGGAAAAGGAAACCTCATTTCTCTCTGTAAGGGATTTAAATTTTAGAAATTTGAACAGTGAGGAAAGAGAAACAGAACAACATAGTTCAAATAAGGGAATCAATTTGTATTTTAGAGAAGTAGAGTTGAGGAAAACGGTACCTCGCCAGGAGTTTCAAGAAGGGGCTGCTTGTCCGTTGAACCGACAATTTGCTCAGTAACATGATTTTCCAAGCCAGAATACCTTAAACAAAGACTTTGAGCATTTAAAATTTAAATAGACAAGAAACTTGGTAATCAAAATTAGATGTTGGAAAAATAATGCATGTTGTCACGATGCCACAAGTCAATTCGAGTGTACAGAATGATACCAACATGAGGTACCATGAAATAAGAGACTGACCTCCTTTCAAATACAATAAGAGTAGCCGCTGCATCAGTTTCCACTGTGTGATCCAAATTGGGAGGCAGATAAGCATACGAATCAACCTGCATTTAAAGTGAGAAAGCATAAGAAGTATACAAGTTTCACTCAAGATGTCTCAGGGAGGAAGAGGCAAGTGAACCTGAATACCAACCAAAAATCTTAAGTAATGATTAGAGTAGACCAAGACCTATAGAAAGTTCTTTTGAATGTCCTTATACGCCCGAATCGGGAAACCATTGAACTCAACATCTTCCCACACGTGTAACCTGATTCTAGAGTTGATGCTTCAACTTGTGATTTTATAGGGACTTATGAGTTTGAGAATGGATTGTTAAAGATTGACTTTGATACCATATGAAAGCTAGGAGTAAGAGGAAGGAGATAACAGCTTATACGTCCTATATTGAAGGAACTCATTATCTTAAGATAGACTCCTAATCGACAAATCACCATGCCTCATCTTCAATAGCCGAAATTCTAAAATATAGATGACATCCTAATTGACACATTAACTCAGGTTTTCTACCTACTTCAGTACTTAAGAATCTATGCTCTGACCAAAATATTACACCAGTTATGCATAACAGCAGCTTCACATAACTTCCTTACAGTATAAAAGAAATTGCAGGCTAAAAGTATAGCTGGCGTACTTTCAGTTTGTGGACATTCCCGGATATGTTGGTGAGAACCGCACTTCCCTGGACCACAAATATGAACCTGATTTTGCAAGAGTTAGAAATACTATATAATGGAAGTACTAGAATTTTTTGTTTCCTTGTGATTGTAGAAACAGTAGAGTAATTAGAAAAATGTTGCACAAGATGTTGTAATTGGAAAAAACATGCATCAACTTAATATGAACTCTGAGTCAAGAAATTTTGGGAAAGAGAAACAAACATCAAAAATCTTCCCACCTTTCAACATCACTAGGAGGGAGCCCTGATTTTGAATTTTCTGCAAGGAAGAAAAATTGCAAATAATTACAACCAAACATTCATAGAGCGATTACAGAATGCACCATGCAAATTTTCATGGCTATCATATTTTGGCATTGGAGCTCAGGATAGAGACTACTGTTTGTAGCATGATGTGCCTATAGATTCTTCGCACTCTTGTTAGTTTAAATAGGATATAACAGACTTTAGAAGCCTTTGTTTTGGTCTTCATAGCACTTTCTCCGGTTATTTTTTTTCCTTTTCTTCTGAATTGTCCCTTCTCTTAAATTAGGGGAATAACAGTGGTGGTGCTAAGTTCATTGAAGGTTGAACCCATACATATATATATATATATATATATATAAATGTAGTCATAATGGGGATCCAAAAGTTGCTTTAGATCACAACTACAAAACCTAGGTGTGGCATTCTTGCATATTTTTTAATCCCTTTTAGGATTCCCAGTCGGCCATTGGACAATAGGGGTGCACCACATTCCTAGTTCCCCTTTTAAATTTTTTTCGCTCAGCCCCTCCATAAAACTCCTTTCATTTTAAGAAGGCAAAAAATAGAGATGCACGTCCACCATCCTCACAGACTCTTTTGGACTTAATCGGAAAGCAAATCACTGAATAACATATATACATGAAAGCTTAAATGACAGCAACATTGGAGCATTAAGAAGACACCTTGCATCTTTGCCAAGTACATGACAAAATGTGAGCCAATTGCTGGTGTGATTAGATAGGCGCCTAAAGTATTTGTCCTGCGACATTGTTTTTTAGATGAGCAATCAACCAAAGATATATCAGTCTATCAACCAGATAATGGAAATGGTTAGTCGAGCATACCAATCAGGTAAAGGGCTAAATACGTGGCTTTCAGGAGTAATGAAAGCATGGTCCTTCTTATACACACTACGAGTAAAACCCGGCAAGTCTGCAAGCAAACAAAGAAGAAACGAATAACTAAATCAACAGACCAAATTCAGTTTCATCTACACCATCATTGTCACAATAACATTTGCAAGAGCACCACTTGAAAATAATTGCTAAAAGATATCCCAAACAAAAAGACACCTGATATATTGTGTGGTTGCTAAAAGAAAAGAACAGCATGGTCAAAATCAAGCAAGCAGAGTAATAGCATCCAACAACCTCTTCCTGGCACACCATTAGCATATAAAGTTTAGTTATATACATTGACATATTTCCCAAAAAGTTATTATTGAAAATAGAAACCTTCACTAGCCTATTTTGATTTATCTGTAATCTAATTTGAAGTAATATGATATTTTATTTTATTTTTAATAACCGAGAAATCCCTAGGATTAGTGGCTAATGTGTTCGAAGCTCGGTGCAAAATGAGCTCACTCCTCTACCCTTCTATGTTCAAATAACATGTTTTTGTCTGCAGCAGGGTTTAAGCCCATGAGATGCGCCTAATCCACACATCACAAGCTGCACTCTTGTCACTAGACCAAAGCTCTGGGGAAGTAAGTAACTTGATACTGTTGAGTGTATAAGAATTGCGCTCTTACCACTACACCAATGCCCTGGGGGCAGTAAGTAGCTTGATATTATTTATTGTATAAGAATTAAATACTTATCCAGTTTTTCAAGAAATGCTATGGTTACAAGACATGAACTTGATAAATAAGATCCACATTAGTCTAATATAAGCTACTTGTAATCAGCTTTTACATGACTAGATATTGTTCAATGTTCAGTTTATAAGAAATAAGCACTTACCTAATATTTCAGAAAATACAACAACAACAACAATAGCCAGTGTAGTCCCACAAGTGAGGTGTGAGGTGTGAGGAGGGTAGTGTGTATGCGAACTTTTCCCCTACCTTGGGAGGTAGGGGGCTCAAGTAAAAGCATTACAAAGCCGTTAGATAAAAAAGAAAATGGGAGTGAAGAAGCCAAGACAAAATGCTAAAGAAAGCATGACAAAGCATACTAATAAGAAACCGTCACTACAACAAAATAATACCACAATCAAAGTGCAAGAAACATTGAATAGTAACAGAAATGGAATAACAAGAAACTCCCAAAGTAGAACTACGACTACTAGTATGAAGTACAATATTTCAAGAAATGCTATGGCTAAAAACATGAACTTGATGAACTCAACAACCAAAAGAAATAAACTTGATGTCTTTAGTCATTTTTCTATTGTTTCCAATACTATACAATGGAGCCAAACCAAGGCAACTGACCTTGAAGATGAGAAGGGGAAAGTGTGGGGTTAGTAACTTTCCAGTAAAGCGGCTGAGAATTGGCATCAGTATCAATTCTTAATGGTGCAGAGCAAAACCCATCATGGGTCAAGACAGTTTTCACAAAACCTGAAAGAACATTAACATATAAAGAAACATAAGCAACACTACACAGACAATACTGAACTTTAATCACCTAAAATGCCAAAATAAGAGTGAAAAATGGGATTACTCAAAGTTGTAAAGAGAAAGAAGAAAGAAAGATATGAAAATGGTGAAAAAGATTGCATCTTTGATACTATTATTGCCCAAGGTAGACTCAACAAGTCCAGATTTTAAAGGGTTCTAATTGATTGTTTTGGGATTTTGTCTTCTTTTTGTTTCAGCTCTGATTATGTTTATGGGGTTTCCCAAACTTGAGTGGTGGCTCGTGTCAAGATGAATAAGCTGCCAACTGCTAATGTAATCCCAAGAAGTTTCAATTTTTTTCTCTCTTTTGAGGTTTGTAAAATGTACAAGAGGTACCTATATCTTTTTCTTTTTTAATGATTTTTTTTAAAAAAATATTTGATACAATGAAAAAAAATAAAAAGTTAACTCTAAGAGATCGTTTGGTAGGGTGTATAAGCCAAACAAATCTTATGTATGTCTATAACCTTCATTTGCCAAAAAGATCGTACATTTTTTTAGTTTCTATCCAAATATAGATATTAGTCGCATTGTTAACTCTCAACAAATATCTGCAATCTTCAATAATTGTCTTTATAGAATGAAATTCTACATCATGTTGTTTATAAAAATTGATATTAGAAGATAATCCATTTCCACTTATATCATATTGTTTTTGTCGATTGTTGCTCTTGTTTGATGCTTCATAATTTTTAGTAAAACTTGATATGAATCTCATTATTCGAATATCCACTTTCCTTAGTCATCTCTAAAACTTTTATAAAAGACGGGATTTTTCTGTTTGTATCTTCACACTATCATTACCTTGACTTGTTTTTCCCACGATTGAAATTTTTAAGGAAAAGAGGCATATTTGAGACAAAAATAAAGTACTGACATATATATGACAATTTAGAAACCTTGAGGTATATTTGGACATTTCCCTAAAGTTATAACATTCATATGCAAATACAAAACAGTAGGAGGACATATTTCAAAAATTCAAAACGTCTCCCTAAACCTCCAGCTGCTGGCGCTCTTCTGGGTTTAGGGTTTATAGGCACAAAACAAGTTAGCCGTTAAAATTCCGTTCGCCGGAATTGGACTCGCCGATTAAACTCAATGGACCCAATAGTTGATTCACTGCTAAGAAGTTTCCGGCAAGTACCTCCGGCAGCAATACCGGCGATGCTGGACTGTATATTGGCTTCAACAAACTCTGCTCCTTCATCAATTTTCTCTAGTCTACTGGACAAGTTCCCCAGTTTCAGCAAGGTATGCTGGTTCTTTTTGCGACACTATTTTTTAGCTTGTAATTGACCATAAAGGAATATTTGTTATAGCCTTCTTGTTTTATGTGATAAAGCTTTCATTTTTAGTCTGTCAACAGAATTCTGATATAAACTGAGCTTAAACAAAGTTTGTAGACTGAAAATAGGGGTTTTTACACAAATAGCCACCTGGATTCACTGTTTACTTTTCCTAATCAGTATACATAAATTATAGGTTGTGTAAATATGGCTCAGTGTTGCCTATGTACTGTTGTAGTAATATACAAAGTTACCTGTTTCAAAAAAATTATACGTTGATTATGCACGATTATATATATACTATACATGGATTATACGTATATTATATATTATACTAGCTATTTTGCTGCACAATATTTTAGAAAAACTAACAGAGGCAGTTGCAGGATTTTAAATTTGTGGGTGCAGAACCCAATTCTCCTTTGTAATAGTATGTATGAACTTGGTGTGAATTTTTATTTTCTGAAAAATAATAACTATATATATATATATAGAGGTCGAATTGGACTTGCATCCACTTTGTGCATCCCCCTTCGGATTGTTTCTTTTAAGAAATAGTTTTTTGTTTAGTAAATTGTTCTCGTATCATAATGTAAAAATGTTAAAAAGAGGAAAAAAGGAATGTGAATCTGATCTCTGCAATAAGGAAAGATTTACATATCTATATGCTTTGTTAGAGATATATAAATCTTTAAGCTTCACTGGAATCAGATTAGCATATCCTTTTTCTTAAAAATAAATCCTTTATCATTGTTTAAAATATGCTTTATTGTTATCTTTGACCATTGAGACTTGAAGTTTTGATATCATTTTCTCATTCTTTTTCTGTGTACTATATTCACATTGATGTGGGATTTGGAGTGAGAAATATTTTGATTGTTAAGTATTCTTTGGTGTTTGCTGCTTTTGGTGTAGGGTATAATAGATGGGAGCAAAGATTTGGATTTTGAACAGCGCAATTGTATTGTTTCGTTTGTTAGTGCAACCTGTCATCTTCTGAAGAAGTCAGGTCAGTTACATTCCTGGAATTTGTTTCGCATCAGACTTATTCATCACTGTGCTTTAATGATCACTTCCGTTTAAGTAAGAAATAGTTATAATTCAACAATTTTTTACCCCCACTTTTAATAATTCTAATCTGATCCCCATATATCTCAGTAATCTGTCCCTATTCAAAAGTTGAATTATGACTATTTCTTACTTGAAGCTTTAAATATAAATTTCTTTCAATAAAAGATTGAAGAAATAAGAAAATAAACCGGAAGGCATTTATAAAATAAAACAGCGAAAGAGGTCATGTGGACAATTATAATTGAATAGCAACTTTGACATTTCATTTCATTTTTCCCTTTCCCAATTAAAATGTATGGCTTTCTTTTGCATACATTTTGGTTCCTTTCATAAAATAATATAGGATTCGTTGTTTCACTTTGTTCCATGTCAGACAGACTTTGGTTTGAACTATTCAACTCAATCGATTTGAATATAGGAAATAGTTAATGGGTTAGGCACTAGCTCAAGAAGCTTACAGTTGTCAAATTTCAAGTGCTAGATAGTAGTGGACTAGTGGGACAAGCATTATGGACCCTTAGTCAGCTTGGTAAACTCACCTTGACTGAGTGGTCATCAGTTAACCACTTTAAATACTGCTGCTCTTAAATCAATTACATATAAAACATAACGCATATCAAAATAAAATTATTTAAAATGTCTACTTGGGCTTGCCTACAGAAATTTAGGATTTGCTTTTGGCTGTTCATATATGTCACATCATTATGGAGCTTGCCTATCTAAGTATCATATTCGTTCCTCCCGATATTTTAATCATTGTGGTCTGTGAGGCTTGGAAATATTAGTTTGTGAGCCAGATATCTTTTGTTGTTTTCTAGTTATAGGCTTCAAATCTTTTCATTTGGCCCAAAACTTTTTACTGGCTTTATACCTTTTCTACAGGAGCTGAGACTAGATATATGCAGTTATTGATTTGGAAAATATTTCTTCCCCTGATGAAGCTGGTTCATTCCAATGATCGTGAATTATTTAACAAGGTAAACATGTTCATTCAATTGAATAAGGATGCAGTTTCTAAAATCTGTGGACTTTATATTATATGTGATGTGATTTATTTTTGCCAAAATTTTGGTCTGATGTTCTCCCATTAAACGTGACGATGGATCTAGGTTGCAGGTATGACCTTCAGTGTTGTCGCTGATACAAACAGTTGGGTTGTTGTTGAAGTAACCATTATCCCATTTTTGTTAAGATTGGTCGGACTATCTATGGCTGAGATTCAAAGCGAAGAGTTGGATGCTTATAAGTTGTGCCTGACTTCTAAAAATTCAGAAGACCAGCATTTGGAGCCACAGTGTACACTATATGACAAACTTGTGCAATGCAATCCCAATTATTTCCCGTTGCCTGTTTCTTGTCATATTTTAACATTGATACTAGATGCTTCTCAGCAAAGTTTACATACAGTGAGATCAGTATCTGGATTGGATTTCGTAGATGAATGCTGCACAGATAAATTTTCTGCAAAGTTGCTCTGGGATCTTTGCAATATTACCATTAAAATGCTTCCACAAAGCTTGGAGCATCGATCTTCTGCAATTACTTTTTTCCTTCCCTCCATATTCAGAGCACTTGATTCTCATTCTGCTTTTGAAGTCTCAATTAATGGACAGAACTATATAATTTCTCGGTAAAATTCTCTTGCTTTTCCATTGACATGAAATGATGATTACTGGTTGACGTATAAGTGTCTGAATTCTGGACTTATGCCACTAATTTAATTGTTGTTTTAGGAAAAGTATTTTAGAGAAGCTATGGAAGAGTTGCAAGACATTGTTTTCTTTGGGGCCTCTGGAGAGAAGAGATGCGTATGCTATACTTTCTCTGTACCTGTCTTTCTTTACTTATACTGATGAATGCCAATATAGTTATATGAGTAGCACGACAGAAATATTTAATTTGAGAGCTGAGAAACAATTCTGGGATGAAATGAAAAAAGGCTTGGTATGTTGTGTATCTACTATAATGTGTTTCCATTGTTTGATAGTAGCGCTTGCTACAAATATCTTGTTTTCTGTTATCTAATATCTGTAATCTTCTTAGGTTGATAAGGAGAGCTCGGTGAGGAAGCAATCTTTATATATATTGAAGAGAACCATAAATTTAGACGAGAAAAACCAGTATCAAACTAGTGTTAAAACCATAGACGAGAGAAGTTTAGCCCATCGTGGTATGACTAAAAGGGAAAGGTGGGCTGAGGAGGAAGCTATGTCCCTGGGGGTTGGGAAAATTTGCAAGACAAGTGATTTCCTCTCCAGTTGCTACCAGAAATGGGAGGCATTTTTTCTTCTTTATGAAATGCTCGAAGAGTATGGCACTCACTTGGTCGAAGCAGCATGGAATCACCAGGTTTGATCATATGTGTCAAATACTTTCACATTCACTTTGCGACCTGTGAAACATCCTTTGGTTATCAAAAAGCAATTAGTAATGTAAAGGAATTTCCCTGAACCCTCATGCTAGGGTTCTTATTAATTTATTGATAAGAAATAAAGGAATTAATTTTAGGTGTCTTGCTTGACTAGAATGTTGGTCATCAAAAAGCAGTTAGCAATGTACTTTGTATACGATACTGTGATGAAGGAATTTCCTTGAACTCTCATGTTAGGATGTTTTATTAATTTATTGATTAGAAATATAGGAATTAATTTTAGGTGTTTCTCTTGCCTAGAGTTTTGAGATTTTAAAAACTCAAACCAAGAAAGTAAAAAGTTTGTGATTTAGGAAATCTGATTATAGGTCAGTGGACGGTCTTATGTGCATTTCTATTCCAGATCATTTTTCCTTTTGACTTTATGCATTTCCTTATAGGTTTCCTTTTATGTGTAATTTGATTTGCTGCTGAAGTTTATCGATTCCAGTCATATGGGATGTACCATCACTATCCCATACTAACAGACACTCTACTGTATGATTATTTTTCCCTGCAGATGACCTTGTTGCTTCATTCCCATTCGTCTCCAGAGAATTCAGTAAACACTATCAATGGAAATGTGTGCCATACTTGGATGGATAGTTCAGAAGAAATTTTTGAGTGGTTAGCTGTATTGTGGGAACGTGGTTTTTGTCATGATAATCCTCAAGGTAGAGAGAAAAAACTAATAGACTGATATATTTGGTAGAGAATAGATCGTGTAAGGATTTACCTTTAATATTCTGCTACATTTTTTATTCCTTTTTTTTCTCCATTGCAGTTCGGTGCTTGGTCATGCAGTCGTTTCTGAGTACAGAGTGGACAAAATACAACCACTGTGCAAAGTTGGTTCCACAAAATTTCTTAACTGGTTCACTTGTTGAAGGATTGAATGATCCTGTGCACAACAAAGATTTTGGTACGTTTATCTCTATATCACTTATAGCACATGTAGGTCTATGTGGTCCATATTTTCCTTTGTTGCTAAAGTGGCGTTTTACAAGTGGCTGATGGGGTGTGGGGGTGTGTAGGCAAATCAGAGGCAGATTAAGGATTCAAAGTATATGGGTTCTGAATTTGATGTTTATGAGTTCTGAAATTTATTATATGTACATATTAAGTGAATTTTAATACATATACAAGGTTTGGACCAAAGCTAATGGGTTCTTCTGAAATCCTTACTTTCCATGCAAGCTCCGCCCTGATGCATGGTAAAGTTATCATCGCTTTTAGCAAACCTCTGGGTCAGGGAACAAGTACCAAGCTGAGGCAGAGGCACTACTTTTTGGTTTGAAATGGTGCACCAACAATGGTTTCTACTCTATAGTTGAGTAGATTCATTGCTCCTTCAGAACTCCATAAATGATATTTGGGCTACTCCTTGGAGGATCGAAGATGTTGTCAAAGAGATCAAGGATTTAATTGGCATACATAGAATCTCTACTCAGCATTGCTTTAGGGAGGCTAATAAAGTTGCGGACAAACAGCCTCCCTAAGCCATAATGTTATCAATGAACAAATATATTCCCAATTCAATGCTATTCCAGGGTTAGTTAAAAGTCTTCTCAACATGGACAGATGGATATTTCCTTCATTTAGAGCCAAGAAATGTAACCCGAGTTTTTTGATCTATAATCCCCCATGACCCTCTCCCCTTTAGAGCTGCTGAATGTTTTGTAGCTAGAGATCTGATTTTGCTCATTCTTATCTTTGGTTTTTACCAGTGTAACCAATCTCTTAGGAAGGCTAGGCTTGAGGGAGGGGGGGGGGGGGGGGGGGGGGGGGGGGG
>JAJONR010007447.1:0-34428 GCA_029582245.1 Solanum etuberosum
TTAAAGGACACTTTGAGAGAAGTGTCAATGACTATGATGTTGTTGTTGTGTTGTTGAAAGGCATTCTCATACACACATATGAACATGTTGTTGAAAGGCATTCTCATACACACATATGAACATGATGTGAAAGGTTTTCTCACATAATGATGATTCTAAGGTTGAAAGACTTTCTCACCTAATTGAATCTAAGATTTATATGTAGACATGGATGGTGAATGGTTTTCTCACGCATGATCTAAAGAGCTATCCTAATGAACTATCTTGGATTGATTGTCAAGGACATCCTTCCATAAGACATGAATTAAGTTAAGACTGAATAAATACTCTGTGGGATTTATGCTTAGCACCGAGTGAATATTGAATATGAGATGGAAGCTCTTCCGTCATAAAGACCGAGTTTCGAGAAACAATCTCATGAGATGGAAATTGTTCTGTCACAAAGGCCGAGTTTCTAGTAGCAATCTCCTTATCTCATAAACGACGTGCCCCCGTAGGATATATATATAGTGGATCCACCTAAGCTAACAAACCATGGTTCTACCTTAAGCAAGTAGGAAAACCCTTTTCGGTGTGGGTAACACCGGGTGATCATGTTATAGATCACATGGTCTCATGTCGGTTAAGCCTAATTCCCACTCATGACAAGATTAATAATGAACTAAGGCATGCTTAAGGAAGTATCCCGCAGGTGTTCAAAGCTTTAAAGATGATGCTAGCTTATGTTGACTATGATGTTATGACTCATGTTTTCCATCTCTTCTCATTATTATTCTTTAGCTTTTATTAAATTACATGTCATAAAATGAAATGTCCCTTTTAGCATGTTTTAAATATTTTGATGCATGTCTATCATACTTAGTGCATTTTTGTACTAACGCATACTCTTGCCTTTATTTTTTCCCAAATGTAGGGTGCGATACTCGAGGTGGTCAATTTTGTGGCTAGAGCTTGGATTTTCTATTGTTTCCTGAGCTTGGTGAGTCATCATGGTTCGAGGAAGGATTTCCTATGTTTAGTTTCTTTCATGTACTTTCCCTTTTGAACATGTTATATGGGCTAGGCCCTATTTCATTCAATATTTTAATAGATGGCTATGATGAGACAAAGTGTCTAGACTTCCACTTTCTTTTATGAAAAACTTTTTAGACTTGAAATGTGTTTTACTCTTATTGTTCTATTTCTTATGTTATGAGGACTAAGTGGCTTGTATTGAGTCCTTCCGGGTTCTATAAACCATGTTACATCTAGGGGGTACCCCTGGGTCGTGACAAAGTTGGTAATCAGAGCACAAGGTTTAGAATGGTTCTAGGAAGATGTCTCATAAGCCACGTGTAGTAGAGTGTTGTTCATGAGTGTGAAGCGCGCCACATTTATGAATGAGAGGCTACAAGATGTTTAGGAAATTCCACTTCTTTCATTACTCTTAAGTCGTGCGATAGAGTTTAACTCTATAAGGTCTTTTTCCTAATCTTTACCCGATGGTTTATAGGATATGACTACCCGAAGGGCTTTCGCTAGAAGCAATGAGGAAGACAATGTGAATCAAGAAGCTCCTCTTCAAGGTCCTCAAGCCCCCCAAGCTCCGATTGACCCTTTGGCCGAACAAGTAACAAATGTGGAGTTTAAGGCTACTTTTCAAGTGTTGGCTCAAGCCAATAGCGAGGTTGTAGCTCCTGTGAACCCTAATGTGAATTCAGCGGTTTCCAGAATGAGGGACTTTGCAAGTATGAACTCTCCGAAATTTAACGTCTCCAAAATTGAGGAAGATCCTCAAGAGTTTATCGATGAGGTTTATAAGGTACTTTCTATTATGAGAGTGACTCCAGTAGAAAAGGCAGAGTTGGCCGCTTATCAATTGAAAGGTGTTTATCAAGTATGGTATAACCAATGGAAGGAAGAGAGGCCGGTAGGAGCGGGACCCGTAGAGGGGAAATGTTTAAGTCTACTTTTCTTGATAGGTTCTTTCCCCTTGAGTTGAGGGAAGAAAAGGTGAAAGAGTTCATTAGCCTTCATCAAGGAAGTATGAGTGTGAGGGAGTATGCTATAAAGTTCACCCAATTGTCAAAGTATGCTCCGACAATGGTTGCGGATTCAAGGTCTAGGATGAGTAAGTTTGTGACGGGCGTGTCTGATACGGTTGTTAAAGAGTGCCGCACCGCCATGCTCATTAATGACATGGACATCTCTCATCTTATGGTCCATGCACAAAAAATTGAGGAGTAGAAACTCAACGAAAAGTCTAGGGAGGTAAAAAGGGCTAGGACCGGTGATGGAAATTTTTCTAATGCAAGGTCCGATGTACAAGGTCGACCTAAATTTTGACAAAGGTTTTCCGGTCAAGGTTCCTCCAATGCTCCTCCTAAGTTAAACAAAGATAGGGTGTCTAACCCCAAGCCTCAAGGAGGTAATGGTAGTGGATCTTCATTGACTAGGACTACTTGTACTAAGTGTGGGAAGAAGCACGAGGGTAAGTGCCTAGCCAACACGGATTGTTGTTTTGGTTGTGGTAAGAGTTGTCACCAATTGAGGAATTGCCCAATACTTTGTGCTAAAGGAAAAGAGGGCAAGCAAGCTCCTACTAGTGGTTCGAATCCCAATGCTCCTAAGCAAAACTTCTTTTATGCTCTCAAAAACTGAGGTGAACAAGAGAGTTCTCCGGACATGGATACCGTACGTTAAAATTCTTCCATATAGATGTGTATGCCTTGCTTGATCCCGGTGCTACTTTGTCCTTTGTGACTCCATATGTGGCAATGAAATTTGATATGCTCCCTGATGTGTTGTTAGAACCTTTTTCTGTCTCTACTCATGTTGGTGATTCTGTGGTGGCTAAGAGGGTCTATAGAAGATGCCTCGTTTCCCTAACCCATAGAGTTACTCTTGTTGATTTGGTAGAGCTTTACATGTTATATTTCGATGTTATTCTTGGTATGTATTGTCTGCACTCTTGTTATGCTTCGATTGATTGTAGAACTCGTGTAGTCAAGTTTCAGTTCCCGAATGAGCCTATCCTTGAGTGGAAGGGGGGAATTCTATGCCTAAAGTTCAGTTCATCTCATGTCTTAAAGCTAGAAAGATGATCTCTAAGGGTTGCATTTACCATCTTGATAGGCTCTTGAGTCGGTCCCCATTGTCAATGAGTTTCTGGAAGTGATCCTAGATGATCTACCTGGTATTCCTCCCGAATGGGAAATAGACTTTGGTATTGACCTTCTCCTAGATACGCAACCTATTTCAATTCCTCCTTATAGAATGGCCCCGGCTTAGTTGAAAGGGTTGAAAGAGGAGTTGAAGGATTTGTTGGATAAGGACTTCATCCGACTGAGTATCTCTCCATGGGGTGCTCCCATTTTGTTTGTTAGAAAGAAAGATGGGTCTCTTCGTATGAGCATCAATTATCGTCAGTTGAACAAAGTGACCATTAAGAACAAGTATCCTCTTCCAAGGAAAGATGATTTGTTTTACCAACTTCAAGGGGCAAGTTACTTCTCAAAAATTGACGTTAGGTCGGGTTATCACAAATTTAGGATAAGAGGTGATGATATTCCTAAGATGGCATTTATAACCCGGTATGGTCATTATGAATTTTTGGTAATGTCGTGTGGGTTGACTTATCCTCCGACGGCATTTATAGACTTGATGAATAGGGTATTTAAATAATAACTTGACATATTTGTAATTGTGTTCATTGATGATATTTTGAACTATTAAAGGAGTGAGAATGAGCATGTTGATCATTTGAGTATTGTGTTGCAAGTTCTTAAGGACCATTAACTTTTTGCAAAGTTTAGCAAGTGTGAATTTTGGTTAAGGTCTGTCGCTTTCCTTAGGCATATTGTGTCAAGTAAGGGTATTGAGGTAGATCCTAAGAAGATGGATGCGATCAAGAGTTCGCCAAGACCTCTACATCCTTCGGACATTAGAAGCTTCTTGGGTTTGGCCGGTTATTATAGAAGGTTTTTTGAGGGGTTTTCTTCCATTGCCTCTCCGTTGACAGCTTTAACTTAAAAGAATGCTAAGTTCATTTGGTCGGAAGCTTGTGAGAAAAGTTTCCAAGAGTTGAAAGATAGACTTACTTCCGCCCCGGTGTTGACTTTACCGGAAGGTACAGATGGCTTTGTGGTGTATTGTGATGCCTCTAGAGTTGGGTTAGGATGTGTGCGTATGCAAAATGGTCAAGTGATTGCCTATGTTTCAAGGCAATTTAAAGTCCATGAGAAGAATTATCCTACCCAAGACATTGAGTTAGCGACGGTTCTTTTTGCCTTAAAAATTTGGAGGTATTATTTGTATGGGGTTCATGTTGATGTGTTTACCGATCATAAGAGCTTACAATACGTGTTTAGTCAAAAAGATTTGAATCTTCACCAAAGGAGGTGGCTTGAATTATTGTAGGACTATGACATGAGTGTTCTTTATCACCCTGGTAAGGCAAATGTGGTAGCGGATGCTCTTAGTAGGTTGTCTATATGTATTGTTGCTCATATTGAGGATGATAAGTAAGAGTTTGTTCGAGATGTTCATAGGTTGGCCCGACTAGGTGTTCACTTAGTGGACTCCACCAAGGGTGGTGCTATGGTTCACAATGGGTCCGAATCATCTTTTGTGGCGGATGTGAAATCTAAGGAAGGTCTTGATCCTATTTTGGTTGAATTGAAAGAGGTGGTGCATAAGAAATCCGTTGAGGCTCTCTCCCAAGGGGGAGATGGTTTACTTAGATAATGGTTTACTTAGATACCAAGGTCGTTTGTGTGTTCCTAATGTTGATTACTTGAGAGAGCAAATCCTATCGGAAACCCATAGTTCTCGATATTTCATTCACCCCGGAGCCACAAAGATGTACCGTGACTTGCGGGAGGTCTATTGGTGGAATGGGGGTGAAGAAGGACATTGCAGAATTTATGGATAAGTGTCCTTATTATCAACAAGTTAAAGTAGAGAATCAAATACCGGGAGGTTTATCCCAAGATATAGGTGTTCCTACTTGGAAGTGGGAAGATGTGAATATGGACTTTGTTGTTGCTTTGCGTCGCACCCGGCGACAACATGACTCTATATGGGTTATTATAGATCGGATGACGAAATCGTCTCACTTTATTCCCGTCAAGGTTTCCTTTTCGGTAGAGGACTATGCTAGATTGTACATAAGAGAAATGGTAAAGTTTCATGGAGTGCCTTTATCTATTATTTCCAATCGTGGTCCTCAACTCACTTCTCACTTTTGGAGGTCATTCCAAAAGGGTCTTGGCACCAAGGTTAAGCTTAGAACGGCTTTTCATCCCCAAACCGATGAGCAAGTGGAGCGTACCATCCAAACTTTGGAAGATATGTTAAGGGCTTGTGTAATTGACTTTAGGGGTAATTGGGATGACCACTTGCCATTGATAGAGTTTGCCTACAATAATAGCTATCACTCAAGTATCAGTATGGCTCAATTTGAGGCCTTGTATGGTAGGAGGTGTAGGTCTCCTATAGGTTTGTTCGAGGTGGGTGAAGTTGCTTTGATAGGTCCCGAATTGGTTTATGAGGCCATTGAGAAAGTTCGCCTCATTAGAGAGAGGTTGAGGACGGCTCAAAGTCGGCAAAAGTCTTATTCCGATGTGAGGAAAAGGGATCTAGAATTTGAGGTTAACGATTGGGTCTATTTGAAAATCTCACCCATGAATGGTGTGATGAGGTTTGGCAAGAAGGAGAAGCTTAGTCCCCGGTATGTAGGTCCATACCAAATCTTGAGGCGTATTGGTAAGGTTGCCTATGAGTTAGATTTGACAAGTGAGTTGGTTTCGGTGCATCCGGCTTTCCATGTCTCTATTCTTAAGAAGTGTGTTGGAGATCCAACATCCATAATTCCTTTAGAAGGGTTGGGAGTTGATGAAAGTGTTTCTTATGAGGAAGTACCGGTAGAGATTCTAGACCGGCCAGTCAAGAAATTGAGAAACAAGGAAATAGCTTCCGTGAAGGTTTTATGGATGAATCATCTAGTTTAGGGGTGCTACCAGGGAGGCCGAGGCCAATATGATGTCCTGTTATCCTCATATTTTTCCTTCTACTCCTATTCTAGCTTGAGGTAACTAGCTCCTCTTGAGTTTTCGTTGTTTTGGGAGTCATGTGTGCTATAAACGTTTTCCATGATTTTCTTATGTGATGCATGTTCATGAAAGCTTGTGTTTAGAAAGAAAATGAGTTTATATGATTGATTTTTCCTCATGTTGTTGTGCATTGAGTATGCGTTGCCTATAGACTTCGTGAGATGAATTGATGAACATGCTTTGGATATGCTTTTTGAGAGTAAATTGCATATAGGTTCCATGAGATTTTGTTGAGCATGCTTTTAGTTTGGAGAAGGTAATTCCTCCTAAGAACATGAGAAATGTTAAAATTTCATGCATAATGGGTTGTTAGACGTTGTTCCTACTTCCTTGTGATGCATTGAGTATGTTTGAGTTTTAGTTGATGTTTCCGCCTTGTTTCTTTGTGAATTTGATGATGTTGCATGCATGATGGGCTGCTAGTCTTGAGTTTTTGCTTCCGTAAGGTGTCTAGAACGTCATTTGAGGATGAATGTTCTCAAGGGGGAGATAATGTAACACCTCGGAATCTAGTAGGCTAATCTAGAGCTTCGTTTGAGGGTAAGAGTCAAGGAAGAAGGATAAGGGCCAAGAGAGTGGGCTAGGGCAGCCTACCTTGGCGTAGACACTTCCCCACCTACAACGCCCACCACCACGGCCCTTGGTGTGGTTCGTGATGGGCTAGGCAGTAGCCTCTCCAAAAGAGCCCAAAGCAGCCCCACCTTCACGAGCCACTTCACGGCTCGTGGTGAAGACCATGGCTCGTGAGAAGGCTCGTGGAGGGGAGTTAGTTTTAGGGGCTAAGGGGGAAGATGGCTTAGCCACTGCTTTGTAGCGATGAGAGGGACCACGACTCGTGGTAGGAACCACGGCTCGTGAAGCCCTCCGTGAAGATGCCTTAGAACCTAGGAGCTTTGGGAGGGGGCTGCCTAGCTACTGCCCCATGGTCCACGAAGGAGACCATGGCTCAAGGTGAAGACCACAGCTCGTGGGACCTCACGTGGTCCTTGTGCAGTGCACTGGCAAGTGAGGGTTAATTTGGGTAATTCCGGTTTAAGTTAGATTAAAGTGAGGTAGTTTTACCTAAGTCTAGGGTCCCTATATAAGTCATTTTAACTCTAAAACTTACCCAATTAAGTCATTTTTCAAAAACCCAAAAGAAATCCCTAAAGTTTATCCTCTCCAAAATATTTCTATCTCTAGAAACTTGAAGAAGAAGAAGAAGAAGAAGGATTCAAGCTAGGGTTCAAGAGCAAGCTTTCACAGTTCAATTTCTTTGGGCTTTGATAGTAAGGTATGGTAATTTTCATCTATGGATTCCTTTCATCCATGGAGTTCTCTGAAAATCTCCAATTTCAAAAAGATAGAAATCCCCAATTGTTAGGGTTTGATTCAAAAGTCATGGGTTTCTTTCAAACTTGATTTAAATGATTGAATTGAGTTACATTAAGCATTAATTGATGATTTACTATGGTTTTCATTATGTTTCCCCATGAACCCATGAAATCCCCCTATTTCTCAATTGTGATGAATGATGTGGGTCTTTGTTGATAAAGAAAAAATTTATGAAATTATGCATGAGATGATAGAATCACATGAATTGTAATGAAATTCATGACTAATGCTTGAATTCTATATTTGATGATTGAAAGTAGGTTTTGACCTCAAGGAGGTAAATTATGAGATTATGCATGTCTTTATGAAATCCATGAAATTGCTGAAAGGACACTTTGAGAGTAAGTGTCAATGATTATGATGTTGTTGTTGTGTTGTTGAAAGAACATTCTTATAAACACATATGAACATAATGTGAAAGGTTTTCTCACATAATGAAGATTCTAAGGTTGAAAGGCTTTCTCACCTAATTGAATGTTAGATTTACATGTAGACATAGACGGTGAAAGGTTTTCTCACGCATGATCTAAAGAGCTATCCTAATGAACTAGCTTGGATTAGTTGTCAAGGAAATTCTTCCATGAGGCATGAATTAAGTTAAGACTGAATAAATACTACGTGGAATTTACGCTTAGCACCGAGTGGATATTAAATATGAGATGGAAGCTCTTCCGTCAGAAAGGTCGGGTTTCTAGAAACAATCTCATGAGATGGAATCTCTTCCGTCAGAAAGTTCGGATTTCTAGTAGCAATCTCCTTATCCCATAAACTACGTGCCCCCGTAGGATATATAGCTAGTGGATCCACCTAAGCTAACAAACCATGGTTCTACCTTAGGCAAGTAGGACAACCCTTTTCGGTGTGGGTAACACCGGGTCATCATGTTATAGCTCACATGGTCTCATGTCGGTTAAGGTTGATTCCCACTAATGAAAAGATTAATAATGAACTAAGGCATGCTTAAGGAAGTATCCCGCAAGTGTTCATAGCTTTAAAGATGATTCTAGCTTATGTTGACTATGATGTTATGACTCATGATTTCCATCTCTTCTTATTATGATACTTTAGCTTTTATTAAATTGCATGTTATGAAATGAAATGTCCCTTTTAGCATGTTTTAAATGTTTTTATGCATGACTATCATACTTAGTGCATTTTTGTACTAACGCATACCCTTGCCTACATTTTTTCCCAAAATTAGGGTCTGATACTTGAGGTGGTCAATTTTGTGGCTAGAGCTTGGATTTTTGATTGTTTCCCGAGCTTGGTGAGTCCTCATGGTTCGTGGTTGGATTTCCTATGTTTAGTTTCTTTCATGTACTTTCCCTTTTGAACATGTTGTATGGGCTAGGCCCTATTTCATTCAACATTGTAATAGATGGCTATGATGAGACAAAGTGTCTAGACTTCCGCTTTGTTTTATGAAAAATGTTTTAGACTTGAAATGTGTTTTACTCTTATTGTTCTATTTCTTATGTTATGCGGACTAAGTGGCTTGTATGGAGTCCTTCGGGGTTCTATACGCCATGTTACATCTAGGGGGTACCGCTGCGTCGTGATAAAAATCCACGAGAATAATTATCCTACTCACGACCTTGAGTTAGCGGCGGTCGTTTTTGCTCTAAATATTTTGAGACACTATTTGTACGAAGTTCATGTTGATGTAGTTACCGACCACAAAAGTTTGCAATATGTGTTCAATTAGAAAGATTTGAATATTCGCCAAAGAAGGTGGCTTGAGTTATTGAAAGATTATGACATGAGTATTCTTTATCACCCCGGTGAAGCTAATGTGGTAGCGGATGCTCTTAGTCGGTTATATATGGGTAGTGTTGCTCATATTGAAGAAGAAAAGAAAGAATTGGTTCGAGATGTTCATAGATTGGCTCGATTAGGTGTACTTCGATTCCAAGGTCGTTTATGTGTTCTAGATGTGGATGAGTTGAAGGAATATATTTTAGCACAAGCATATAGTTCACGGTATTCAATTCACCCGGGAGCCACCAAGATGTATAATGATTTACGGGAGGTCTATTGGTGGAATGGGATGAAGAAGGATATTGCAGGATTTGTGGCCAATTGTCCAAATTTCCAACAAGTAAAGGTTGATCATCAGGAACCGGGAGGTTTATCCCAAGACATTAGTATTCCTACTTGGAAGTGGGAAGAGTTGAATATGGACTTTATAGTCGTTTTACCTCGCACCCGGCGGCAACATGATTCGATTTGGGTGATAGTGGATCAGATGACTAAATCAGCTCATTTCCTTCCCATCATTTTTTCCTATTCGGCGGAGGACTATGCCAAATTGTATTTGAGAGAAATGTTAAGGTTGCATGTAGTGCCCTTGTCCATTATTTCCGATTGTGGTATCCAATTCACCTCTCAGTTTTAGAAGTCATTCCAAAAGGGGCTTGGCACTAAGGTTAAGCTTAGCACGAATTTTCATCCAGACCGATGGGCAAGCAGAGAATACTATCCATACTTTGGAAGATATGTTAAAGACTTGTGTGATCAAATTTAAGGGCAATTGGGACGACCATTTGCCATTGATTGAATTTGCCTACAATAATAGTTATCACTCAAGTATCGATCTGGCTCCATTTGAGGCCTTGTATGGTAGGAGGTGTAGGTATCCTATAGGATGGTTTTAGGTGGGTGAAGTTGCCCTAATAGGTCCCAAATTGGTACAAGAAGTCATGGAGAAAGTTCGGCTTATAAGGGAAAAGTTGAAAACGGACCGAAGTTGGAAAAAGTCATATGCCGATGTGAGGAGAAGGGATCTAGAGTTTGAGGTTAACAATTGATTTTACTTGAATATCTCACCTATGAAGGGTGTGATGAGGTTTAGTAAGAAGGGGAAGCTTAGTCCCGATATGTAGGCCCATATCAGGTTTTGAGACGCGTTGGTAAGGTTGAATATGAGTTAAATTTGCAAAATAAGTTGGCAATAGTGCATCTTGTTTTCCATGTCTCTATGCTTAAGAAGTGTGTTAGAGATCCGACATCCATAGTCCCCTAGAAGGGTTGGGAGTTTATGAAAGTCTTTCTTATGAGGAAGTTCCGGTTTATATTTTGGACCGGTAGGGTAAGAGGTTGAGAAACAAGAAAATAGCTTCCGTGAAGGTGTTGTAGAGGAATCAATTAGTTGAGGGTGCAACTTGGGAAGCCTAGGCCGATTTGATGTACCGTTATCCTCATCTTTTTCCTTCTACTCCTATTCTAGATTGAGGTAATGAATTCCTCTTAGTTTGTCCTTGTTTTGGGAGTCATGTATTTTTATGTGTTTCCATGATTTCCTTATGTGGTGCATGTTCATGAAAACTTATGATTTGAAAGAAAATGAGTTTACATGCTTGATTTTCCTCATGTTGTTGTGCATTGAGTATGAGTTGCATATAGACTTCATGACATGAATTGATGAACATGCTTTAGATAAACTTTTTGAGAGTAAATTTCATATGAGCTCCATGAGATTGTATTGAGTATGCTTTTAGCTTGGATAAGGTAGTTCATCCTTGAACATGAGTAATGTTGTAAATTCATGCATATTGGGTCGATAGATTTAGTTCCTACTTCCTTATTATGCATTTGAGTATGTTGAGCTTGGAGTTGATGTTTTCTCCTGATTTATGTGCATTGCATGCATGATGGGCTGATAGAGATAGTTTCACCCCTCTTATGATATTTTGAGAATGTCCTAGCCTTGAGTCGATAGTTCCTCCTTGGTTGTAAGCATTGCATTGTAGGCTAAGTTGTTAGTTCCTCTCCTACTCTTTTAGAACCAATTTTAAACTCATTCAAGGACGAATGGTCCTAAGGGGGAGATATTGTAACACCAGATTCGAAAGAGGGAAGCCTAGAAAAATTCAGACATCCTAGGTGCCATCCACGAGGGGCCAACCACAGCCCGTGGTATGGGACATGGACCGTAGTTGGGCCTGTGGATTTGGTCCCTCTGGAATTATCCAGGCCAGGACCACCACTGGACCTATGGACCGTAGGTGGGTCCACGGTCCGTGGTCCAGGGGCCATGGGTCCAGGAAAAAGTCTCTGACCACAGACGATGAGTGTGCAGGACGGACCGTTGGCCAGTCCACGGTCCGTCGGTGGGGGTCTCGTAGGTCACTGCTGTCAGTTATTTTCAAGGGCAGTTGGGTCTTTTCCTAATTAATTAGTTCCTATACTTTGTTGTTTTGCCTTTGTTTAGGATCCCTATATAAGTCTTTTAACCCCCAAATTAACCCATTTTACTTCATTCTTCAAAATTCCTCTCCAAATATTCTCTCTCTCGAAACATGGAGAAGAAGAAGAAGGATTCACCTAGGATTTCAAGCTAAGGTTTCAATTCCTACATTGACGGCTAGCATTTGGACTAAAGGTATGATAGTTTTTATCCATGGAGTTCCCAAATTCCTCTATTTCAAAAGGTAGAATTCCCCAATTGAGTTAGGGTTTTTTTTAATTAGCATGGGTTCTTTTAATTATTGATTTAAATGATTTAATTATGATCTATTATGCATGAATTGATGATACATGATGATTTTATGATGATTTCCCCATGAACTCATATAATCCCCATGTTTTCAAGTTATGAATCATATGATGTGGAATTTTGATCTTCAAGGAAGAGTTTTATGACATTGAGCATGTATTGCAAGCTTTACTTTATTTTATGATGAAATCCATATCTAACCCATGTTTTCTAATAGTTGGTGATTGAAAGTGGGTTTTGAACCTCAAGAGGTAAATTTTGAATTTATGCACTGTTTTATGAAATCTAGGCAAATGTTTTAAGGGTGCTTTGAGTGTGAAGTACCAATTATGATGATGTTGTGTTGTAAAAGGATATTATCACTAAAACATATGCTAGCATGATGTGAAAGGTTCCTCACATAGAAATGATTCTTAGGTTGAAAGGCTTTCTCACCTAATTGAATCAAAGACAAGGAGATTTCTTAATAAAACTTTCTTGAATTGGTTGTCCAAGGGAACCTTTACATGATTAATGAAATCAAGTAAGAAATGACTATTCCGTGGGAATTTATGCTCAGCACCGAGTGGATATTGATAGTGAGATGGAAGCTCTCCCGTAGTAGAGGTCGGGTTTCCAAAGTAATCTCATGAGATGGAAGCTCCCCCGTTAGTAGAGGCCGGGTTTCTAGTAGCAATCTCCTTATCACATAACTATGTGCCCTCATAGGCTTATTAGCTAGTGGATCCACTTAAGCTAGAAGTTCAAGGTTCTACCTTCGGCAAGTAGGACACCCTTTTTTGGTGTGCGATAGACACCGAATTCCATGTTATAGCTCACATTGTCTCAATTTCGGGCTAAGGATAATTTCCCCACAGGTAATAATGAACTAAGGTTACTTCAAGAAGTATCGCATATGAGTTCAAAGCTTTTAAAGAAGAAGTTAGCTTGCATTGACCTTGATTTTTGGCTTATGTTTTATAACTCTTTCATATTATATTTTAGCATGGGTCAATTGCATTTCATGAAATTAAATGTCCCTTTTAACATATTTTAAATATTTTATGCATGGATATCATACTGGGTACATTGTTTTGTACTAACGCAGACTCTTGCCTACATTTTTCTCAAATATAGGGTCCGATATTCAGGGTGCTCAGTTTCGTTGCTAGTTGGTGATTTGATTGATTCTTGAGCTTTGATGATTCCTCATGCTTCGAGGATGGACTCTTATTGTTTAGTTTCTTTCATGTATTTTATCTTTTGAACATGATGTATGGGCTAGGTTCAATTTCATTCTATTGTATTAGATGGCTATGATGAGACAAGAGTTGAGCCTTCCGCTTTTCGTTTTATAAATTGTTTTGGACTTAGGCTATTATTTTACTGTTATTGTTCTATTTCTTATGTTATGAGAGCTAAGTGACTTGTATGGAGTCCTTTGAGGTTCTATATGCCAAGTTACATTTAGGGGGTACCCCTGGGTCGTGACAAAGACAACTACTAATAACTACTTCTCAACTACCATATAGTTCATCTGTTAAACATTCAATGCCTTACTTATTTAGTAAATTTGATGCAACATCATGTCCTTCCTGTGCCCCACCACAACTCCTAAGGAAACATTGCTTGCATCACATATTGCTTCGAAAGGTTTTGACCAATAAGGTAATACAATCACAAGGGATGAGGTGAGCTTGTCTTTAAATCAGTTAATGCCACCATGCACATATCATTAAATACAAACTTGACCTCCTTTTCCAGCAATCTGAACAAAAGATGAATAATATTTGAGAAGTTCATAATAAATCTTCTATAAAACCCTACTTGCTCCAAAAAGCTTCGTACCCCGTTCACTGCTCTTGGCCAAGGTAGTTTGGATATTATTGAATTGTATCTTTGATTAATTAACATCAATCCCCCTTTTTGAAATCTTCTGGCCCAAACCCATTCCCTCTTTTACCCTAAAATGGCTCTTTTACCAATTCAACACCAAATTCATTTCTTCACATCTTTTCAATACTAATGTTAGATGGGCCAAGAAATCCTAAAACAAATCTCTCACAACTGAGAAATCATTCATACAACCCCCAAAATATTCTCCAACATATCAGAAACTATTAACATAATGTACCTTTGAAATATAGCTAGGGCATTGCACAAGCTGAAATGCATCCACTCGAACGCAAATGTCCCATAAAGGCATATGAAAGTGGTTTTATCCTGATCATTTGGAGATATAAATATTTGATTATATCCCGAATACCCATGTAAAAAGCAATAATAATCTTTTCTTGCTAATTGATCAAGCATTTGATCCATGAAACGTACTTAAAAGTGATCTTTCTCAATTCTGACATTTAATCTCAAATAATCCGTACACACTCGTCACCCAATTATTGTTCTAATGGCGATCGTTTCTTATTTTTCATTTGGGACCATCGGAATCCCCCTTTATTTGGTACATATTGCACCAGACTTACCCATGTGCTATTCGATATTGGATACACCACGCCAACATCCAACCACTTAATTATCTTTTTCTTCACCCGTTCTTGAATTGAGGGGTTTAGTCACCTTTGGTGGTTAATGGAGGGAATACATCCTTCTTGAAGATTTATTTTCTCAGTGCAAATTCCAAGAGGAATGCCTATGATGTTTGAAATGGTCCACCCAAGAGCCTGAATGTGTTTTTTAAGACTACTAACAATGTCTTCACTTTCTTCTCATCCAACATGACTGAGATAATAAAAGGCAACGTATTATTCTCACAAAGGAACAAATACTTTAAATTAGCGGGAATTGGTTTCAACTCAAGCACCAGAGGTTCAATAATGGATGGTTTAGATGGTGGAGTTTGACAATTCTTTAAGTAAACATCAAGCTTATTAGTGTGATACGAATATGATCCCTTTCATCAATGCATTGCGAATTTTATCGAATTCAACGATATGTGTACCCCATAATTTAATAAGGTTGTTCACAAGGGTTCTTGCTCAAGCAACTCTTCTAGATTCCATTCCATACTTTTATTTACACTCTCAAGCACAATTTGAAAATTGTCGAGTTGCATCAGGGACCTACCCACATAAAAATTCACTTTCTCATCATTCTTGATTTTTCTTTAGTTCCATCCTTTTAATATTCAATGGGGCTCTTTTTGCTGCTAGAAATGGGCTGCCTAGAATGATTGGTAGCTCCACATCAACTCAGAAATTTACTATAACAAAGTCCAACGGTATAGTGATGTGATTTACTATTTGTAACTCATCTTGGAGGGTCCCACAATATCTTTAACAAATCTATATCTTGTGGATACCTACATTTTTTATGGGGAGAGAGGGAAAATGTCACATTTAATGAATAAATCCAAAGAAAATAAGTTTATATTTTCCTCCATATCACATTGGGCCTCCACACAAACATGTACCCCAATTTTACAAGGCAATTCAAACCTTTGACGTTCATTGCACATCATCATTTTGTAATTTGTCTTAATTGCATTGCAATAATGTGATGCCTCCACTACTTCTTCCTCAAGAAGACTAGTTATTGTACACAATCCTTTCATAATTTAGGCATTGCTCAACATTGATACACACACATTCTTGAGTGGTTCATGAATGTTAATAGAGTTCAACATCAACATGAACCTTTTATAATAATTTGCCCCATCAAAATATAGTACCTCATGAAAGACTTTGACAGCCAAGAAAATTATTCTTCGCATCCCTTACTAGGTGCACTCTTTTCTTCCTTGAATATCATCTATCAATAATTTCATCAATCACATTAGTTATTGTCTTTGTTTTCACTTGGGCTTCTAATTGATTCAACCTCCATTTTAGGTGTTTGATAGAAATAAAGTGTTATTCTACCATTTGTGTAAGGGAATAGAAGGTCATGTTTAAATTCTTGAACACACACATCAGTTTATACCAATTTTTCCAAGACTTTCTCAAGTACCATTTCGATATGTGAGAGTACGTTAGTTGCATCAGTATATTCCAACCTTGATTCTCATTTTCATTCATCTAAGAACTTTGCCTAGCTCATCGAGGATAAGAAAGAGAGTCCCATCCTTGACTTTCATCGTCATATGCTTCTTGATCACCAAGGAAATAAACCTCATCATCACTAACATCCCTTACACCCATTGTGTAAATAACATTCACACTTTTCATTTGGGTCTCCTTCACATGTACCACAAGTATTTCAAGAACCTTTCTTACAACTGCAACTTGCTTATCTCGCTCTAAATACTTTCTGTTCAACTCCTCATATATTTTAGTGGAGGTGGCACCCGCTGTCCCCTCGGCACCCTACGTTTCCCAAGCAATATTTGTTTTAGTAAACCTTTCAAGCAAAACTTTTGCTAAACCTAATGTTTTGTCCATTAGTGCTCTATCTGCCAAATCATTTATAAAAACCTTGTTTCTAGCACTAAATGATCAATAGAAGTGTTGTAACATTACTCCATCCGGAACTCGTATCTTGGGTACATGGATAATTTCCTTTCAAACAGTAGCCATACTACATGGAGGGGTTCTCCCGATTTTTTCCTGAAGTTGGTGATTTCATCTCTCAAGTGTAACAACTTGGATAATGGAAAGAATTCGTAAGCTCAACCCATGAAGTAATTGACCCTTAGGGTAGCTACTCAATCCGTGTAGCGGCTTCACATATGAGAGAAAAGGGAAATAATCTTAGCTTTATTGGCTCTTGGCTGATATTGTTTATCTTGAATGGTTGGCAAATTTCAGTGATGTTTCAGGGATGGCAGTTAGAATCTTCAAAATCGGACCCAGCATAGATAACCTTTATTTTTAAAGACGTGAAAAACAACATTCCCTACCATTAGCAGTAGGTGAATAACGTTGGCTACACCATGTCCAATGGGTTCATCCTCCATATTAGCAAATCCAGAAACACTTTCATCATTATACATGTGATTCATTATTCAACTGATTTCAACTCACTAAAAACAACACAAAATTAAAATGAAACAAAGTGCATGACAACTCGAATCAGTAATCAAATAAAGGCAATCACTAGCCAGTCCCCGGCAATGGCGCCACTTTTTAATAATTCTCAACTATACCTCATGTGTAAGGTATAGGTAGTCGTATAAAATAATAATATCCAACTTTATGAGTCGTAGTCAAACCAAGAACCGGCTTAAAGGATTACACTCTATTTGATCGTTAACTCAAGACTAACTAGCACGATTTTGTCAGATAAAGAATTTAAAATTTGAGAGATCTGGGAAACACAAGATTTGATTCAACTACAAGTATCAATATCGAGAGATCAACACAAAAGAGATTAAATAAGTTGGAAACGGCTCAGGGTGTGTGCAATATCGATGGGATTTCAGCTCAATAGGTAACAATTAATCAATTCCAAATTAATCAACGCATTAATAGCATTTGGTCTATACTATATGCTATATTCTCTCGAACTAATTGATTAGACTATGTCAAGCTCTATCCTTAAATGAGAAATAAATCAGTTTAGAATAACTCTTGCTCTAATATGATGACCAATTTCTCTAGTCCTCACTAATGAAATCTTACTCAACCTTATTTTGTTTTCTCAAGTCAAAATAAGGTTAGAGAGTTCAATCAATGTTTGCAACTATTGATATTTAGATTAAAACTTGAAGACGACAATATATCCATGCAAAATAACTGATTTTAGAACTATTTAATCACTACTAATTAATGTTTACTCCCACATCATTCACACACACCCTAGCTAGAAATTTAGCTACTAATATTAAATAAATAGAGTATAAACCAACAAAGGAATACTTCGTTTCATTAATCATTAGTAAACAAATTTAGATCCAAGTTTGTGGAAGTACAATTATGATTTTTCTTTTTCAGCAAGCAAAATCTTCTTAAATATGTATTTTATACTATATACTTGCAATAATGAAACCTAATTATAATTATAATAAATTGATAAGAAAATGATAGTGCATACTTACACATTCCCCAATAATATTCTTGGAACCTTTCGGAGGAAGGTTTTTCAACAACACGTATGAGTTTGCTCCTGAACGTTTGTATCTCAATTGCGCTACACCGGAAAAGTTCTGGTGTAAAAACATCCACCACCGATGTTGCACCACTATAGCACGCTTCAGGCTAGTGACACCAAAGTATTCATTGGTGAAACACTGATGCAAAACTATGAAGTGTGGGTGCATTATGCAGTGTCTTCCCTCCTAACCAATATTGAGCTAGTGGAATGCAGATGCACTCCTTCTAGATGCCAGTTCCTTACTGGTATGTTTAGTGATTTTTAATACCAAATCCTTCATTTTTTAATTTTCTAAGAAATATCAGAACTCAAGAGAACAAGGGCCTAAAATCCCCCAAATTAGCAGTAAAACATAACAATAATTCATGGATAAGAGTCTAATAAGTTGGTAAAAAATAAACTCATCAGTCTACAGTTATAAATATGCATAGTTATACTCATACATGTTGTCCAAACTACTTTATAATTCTAGGGTTCAACCTATAACTCCGATGAATAACATATTGATGAGTTAGTATTTTAGTGATTCATTGGACTCAAATTCATGAATTATTACACAGTTTTTATGCTAATCGAGGGATGTTAGGCCCTAGTTTTTTCTATGAAGGAATTATTTGAAAATCAAGTTTGATGGATTTAAAGCTGAAAATCACTAAATCACATCGGTGATGGAAATGACGTCCTGATGGATAAACACCAACTTGAAAGTAGCAACGCTACCTCAGTACATGCACTTCAATTGGCATGGTACAATGATTGATCACCGTTTCACCGATCTCAGTGGAAATGCTCCTGTGAGAACCTAAGGTTGAAGCGGAGAAGCGACTAAGACTGTTCAATCATGGATTAACATTCCACTGGTCAAGCGCAAGTTCAAACATGGAAGCCGAATGGAAAAAACACAGCTAAGGATTTTAGTGCTTCCTTTGGAAGTATCCAATGATAGAATGAGGATATGTGTAAATATGTACCTTTATCTTCTTTCCAATAAGGTATATTGAGGAGAGACCTCTTCTAGTTAAAAGTTATTTATAGAATATTGTGAAGAACTTCTTTGCTTGTCATGAAAGAAACCACAGATTTATATCACTCTAAGCACGAATTTAAGGTTTTATTAACCACATTAGCTTGAAATGGAGATTTGCTACATAGGTATTGTCTCTCTTTCTTCTTTCATAAGCAACTAAATCCTTAGCTAGGGGTGTGTGTGCTTGATGTGGGTGTAAAAGCCCAAAAGAATATTGATTAATCGATGTTAAGATTTATTGTATGAATTGAGCTATTATTTTCTTGATGTTTTAATCTGAAAATCAGTGGTTGCAAATATTGATTGAGCTTTCTAACATCGTTTTCGCTTGAAAAAATAAATGGTGTTGGTTGAGACTTAATAGCGAGGATTTTTTGAAATTAATCTATGGGTATGAGCCAGGAATTGGATAATCCAACTAATTTATTATTTAATAATATGAGCTAGGGATAGCCTATCTACTCAAGCAATGTTTGGTTTTTTATTGTAAAGGATCTTGGCTTTTGAGAAAATCCAGGGGACATACGTTTGATAGATTGAGAAAATATCAAATGTAGCCTAAACCAAACTCTATCCATGCATCAATTGATCTGGTTGTGATTAATCTTTGCCTATTTGAGTTGAAACTCCAATCACATGCACACACCCCTAGTCCTTTCCAAACATGGTAGAGCATATATATATATATATATGTTGAGAATTCAAATTTCTAGTGTGTTTCGAGTTGTGAATTTAATTGAATGTGACCCCATCATCCAATCCTTGTGGTTCAACCTAAACCTTTAAAGTTGCGTGTTGTTTTGCATACAAGTGTCTATGCCCTGAAAAATGGGACAAAGTTTAGCGTTTATCACATACCCTTTGACTCTAGGAAGAAGTCGAATTATAGAAGAAAAAGATGAAAGTAAAGCACTTTCCTCAAGAGAAAAAAATTGTAAGCCTTGGGATAGTCTCCCCTGGCTTCTTTAGATGGATATTCTATGTTATGACTAACATAGGGTGAAAAACTAAATTAAAATACGTTACTATTTTCCCAATCTTCACTAGAGAGAAGGGCTTTGATATAGCAAAGGTCTCTATAGTGAAGAATTCCTTCGCTATGGAAAACCTCTTCGACTCTAGAACCTTTGCAACGGAGAACCAATTGTTCATTATGTCGAACCCTTTTCACCTAGAATCCTCTGCTACAATAAAGCTTGACACAAATTTTCAAACAAAATTTCCATTTTTAGATTTTACTTTTAACCCAAAAGGACCTATACGAGGGTTCTACAACGATGTAACATATCATTATATCAGATATCAGTTAAACACACATTCACCCCTGAATGTCAAAAGGAAGGAGACAAGGAAAGGAAAAGGATACCTTTCCATGAAAGGTTTGGGATATCTACCATCTATGTCTGATTCGATCGCCCAAGTGCCCTCCTCTACAAGATGCTTCTTCCATTAGACCTTTGTGGACGAAATCACTATCGATCTCAACTTATGGACCTCCCAATCTAGAATATCCACAAGGTCCTCCTTATAAGGAAAACATACATCAAATAACATAGAATCCCATTAAATTTCATAATTGACATCCCCATAGAACTTCTTCAACATGGACACAAGAAACACTTGATGAATACTTAACATACCTATAGAACTTCTTCAGCATGGACACATGAAACACTTGATGAATAATTTACATCCCCATAAAACTTCATCATGGACACATGAAACAGTTGATGAATAATTTGCATCCCTATAGAATTTCTTTAGCATGGATACATGAAACACTAGATGAACATCTAACAAAACTGGAGTCAAATACAACTCTTAGGCTACCTTCCCCACATGTCTAAAGATCTCAAAAGGACCAATAATAATCACAGATCTATTTTACCTTGCTTCCCAAACCTTATTCCACCATTCATAGGTGAAACCTTAAACAAGGCTTTCTCTCCAACCATAAATTCCATATCTCTATACTTTCGATCAACATACTCTTTTGTTTACTTTGAGCTGCCAAAAGCATGTTCTGAATAATCTTAATCTTCTCCAAAAATTCCCTTAGAAGATTCGTACCCTAAGGTCTAACCTCAAACGCATCAAACCATCCAATAAGAAATATTAACCCTCCTTCAATAAAACATCTAAAATAGCCATGTCAGTGCTAGAGTGATAAATATTATTTTATACAACCTTAGCAAATGGAAAGAATTTGTCCCAAGGACCACCAAAGTCAATCACACACACATGTAGCATGTTCTCAAACACCTCAATAGTCCTCCTAAATGGTTTATCGGTCTGAGGCTGAGAATACATGCACAAAGTAGGTCTCATACCCAACTCATCCTATAAGGTCCTCAAAAAGTTAGAAGTAAACTGCGTACCTCTATCAAAAAATGATAGAAACTGGACTCCACATAACCGAACAGTCTTCCAAATATAATTCTTGGCCAATTTCTTTGCATTATAGGTCACCTGAATCGGTACGATGTATGTAATCTTAGTCAGCCTATCCACAATCACCCATATAGAATCAAACAAACCCAAAATCTTAGGAAGACCAACCACGAAATCACTAGCATTCTGATCCTACTTTAATTTAGGAATGGGTATCCTTTGAAGCATACATGCAGGACTTTAGTGCTCATACTTAACTTGTTGTAAATTCAGACACTGAGCAATGAATTTTGCAATCTACCACATATTTGACCCTACCTGTAATGTTGCCTCAAGTCATGATACATCTTGGTGGGTCCTCGATGTGTAAAATATCTTGTGAGCCTCCATTAGAATAGTCAAGATCAAACAATAAACACATTCTATACACACATTTTTATCCTCAAAACACCCTCATAATATATCACTACTTCTTTTGCTTCCCCTTGCAACACCATATTATGAATCTTTCTTAACTTACCATCCTTGAATTGTTTAGCGTTAATCTAATTAAGAAATAAAGACCTTACCTCTATATGATATCACAAAACTACACACTTTTTTATGGTATTAAAGTAGTCAATGCAATCTAGAGTAACTCAAATAGGTTGGGTTGAATCCAACAATGAGCGTACCTAAGTCCATTTATAATTTGATGTTGAGATTCAGGGAAATATTTATTAATAAAAAAATAAGGTTTTTTAAAATTATAATCTACTAACTACTTTAACTACTTGGATTTTATCATTTATCGATAAAAGAGATGAACAATGGTTATATTTCTTACATATTAGAATTCATACAAATACTTCATTATTAATTAATTCTGGTGTCTTCATTATGCAAAACTGATAAATTTATAAGTTTCCTAAAGTTCCTCAGCCTAATTAAGAGAATATCATCCTAAGTCCTTTTCAGGTACTTGGGTGTGGAATTAATTTTACCATATATTAAAAGTCTAAAGTAAACTAAACTCTCTCAAGTTCAAGCTATTACATGGTGATTGGTAGCACCATATTTGTATTAATGAACTTTTTTCCTATTTTGTACCTCTATGGTCAAGCGGGTTAGAATACAAGAGAGTTTCTTTAGAATGATTGTCAATCATTTATGAGAAACATTAAGTATGAAAGGAACTTAATTGTAACACCTCAAAAATCTCAACTGAGATTGAACAAAACAGAAGGGAAAAACACAGAGGGGTCCACGGGCCGTGAAAAGGACCACGACCCATCACCCTACTCGTGGTTCTGCACCCAACAAAAGGTGAAAGACCACAGACTACCAGAGGGTCCGTGAAGCTTTACACGGGTTGTTGAGTCGCCCGTGAAAGGGACATAAGACCACCCAAGAGACTACGAAGAACCACAGACCCCTAGATGGGCCCTGGAACTTCACACGGGCCGTGGAGTGGCCTGTGAAAAGAGGCTCAGTACACCCAATCATCTGTGATGAACCACGGTGCCCTAAAAAGCCCGTGGAGCTTCACACGAGCCGTGAAGTGGCTCGTGAAAAGGGCTTGTTAGAATTTGAGGTTTGGGTCAACTTCAAACAATCATATCTTTGAGAACAAAATTAATTAGGTGGCCCATGACCTATAAAATTAAAGATCTTGGAATCCTCTTCCAACGCCACTAAGTTTGTCTAATTCCAAGTACGGAGTAAAAAGTTATGCTTTGTTTAGTAAAGGCTTGTTGGATAGGGCAAGCACCATGACCCACTAAATGGGCCGTGATGCTCTAGATAACCTGTCTAGCTTCTCTTGAAGTAACTTCATCATATTTTAACTCAGGGTGGTATTGGTCTTTTCGTCTATGCATTGGGCACTTAATCTACATCATTTGATCCTTCAACAACATTGTTTTACTTAGTCTAAGCCTAGTAATCTAGTTAGAAAACACCTAGAACCCTGATTTTCCTAAAATCATTTATCTTAGAATGAAAAAAAGAAGAGAAAAGAGGTGATAGTTCTCCCAATAACAAGCAGAGGTCTTCTCGAAGTTCAGCACAATAATCTAAAAGATTTCTCCATAGTTTTCTTCACCAGGTATGTGGGATTTCACTAGTGGGTTCCTTTCACCCCTTAAGTCCCTAGAATTAAGTCAGTTCTTCAATTTTTCATAAAATTTTCAGACCTAGGGTTTTCAATACCCTGGAGATTCATTGTGATTTTAGCCACTATAGTTTCCATGATATAAATAACACGTTTCTTGGAAAAATTGCGTAGTCCCATGTATAGAAATTACAACCCTAGCTTTTATTAATTATCAGTACTTCATGAATTATACTTGAAAGGTAGATCAGTCGGAAAATCATGCTTCAGAATTTGAATGACATATCTTTCAGTATATTTCTGGTTCATTATCAGATAACATTTCAGTATTTTGTGCTACTCAGTATTTTAGTTGCATTTTGAACTATACATATTCAGTTGGGAGTAGACTTAGCATCGAGTTGAGATAGGGTTCAGCGTACCCTCAAAGTCCAAGAACTACGTGCCAACGTAGGTTTAGAAGTCTCCTCTGCTGGGCATCAGTTTTTAGTGATCACTCCACAATCATTGCTCTATACCCCTGGCAAGGTATATTGGGTCCTCTCAGTGGGGCGTATACATCGGACTCCACATTTAGCTCACGTGGCTTATGTCAGTTAATAGTAGCTCCCACAGTCATATACTTATTGCGTTGACTATGTTATCAACATTTACTTTAATATTCAGTTTAGCATGTTATCTTCATGATTAGTACTTGGTCATTGCATCTATCTCAGTTTTACGTTATACTTTTGTACAACCTAATTCCATGTTCAGTCTATATTGTTCATTCTATATTGTTTAGTTTATATTGTTCAGCTTAGTATTTGTATCCTCCATGCTCAATACATTCAAAGTACTGATGCATACTTTTACGCTACATCATTGTATAATGTATGTTCAGGCGCTCAACATCCAGATGACGCTTAGTTCGACTTCCAACCCATACTTTTAAGCTTTAGTAGTGAGTCCTCATAGTTTGGGGACGTTTCTTTATGCATTTAGTTTTGTTAGCTATTATTACTCTTTTAGTATCTTTAGAGTTTTTTGGGGACTTGTTCGAGCAGCTCATCAGTATTAGAGGCTTTCAGACATATAGTCACAGTTCAGTGTTTTGGAGTTGTTTCCCATTGATATTAAGATATATTTTTAGTTGGAGTCATTTTTTTTTACTCACTTTACAGTTAGGCTTCCGCTTAGTTATATTTCAGTATGCTTATGATATGTCAAACTCAGGGTTAGCTTGGGGTCACTTGTGATCATAGGTCTGGTGTTACGTCTAGGGGTAGCCTCGAGGCGTGACAAACTTTGTATCAGAGCATCAGGTTCAAGAGTCCTAGGGTGTCTAAAATCCACACTAAGTAGAGTCTACTTCATGAGTGTGAAGCATGCCACACCTATAAGAGGGAGGCTACTAGGTGTTCTAAGAATAGTTCACTTCTGTTGCTATTCCTATCATGCGTGTAGTGTGATTCAACTTCTCTTTTCTAATCCATCGTTATGCATTTCAGATCATGCCTTCTTGCAGAGCTAACATATGGTATGCTAACGCATGCAATGCTAAAGTCGTTCCTCCAGTCCCGAACCATGGTTACGAATGCAGAGTTCTGAAATGCGATCTAGCGATATGCTCAGAATGTAACAAACTAGAATAAGCACCTGGCCCCAGTTCCTACAAACCCCACTGGCGACCAGCTGCTACTAGGGTTTGAGACTTTGTTCGTATGAATCTGCCAGAGTTTCTAGGGTTAAAGGTTGGTGAGGACCCACATAACTTCATTGATGAGGTCACGAAGATTGTTGAGGTAATGCAAGTGATTGGTAATGATAGTTTTGAGCTGGCATCTTATCAGCTTAAAGATGTGGCTCATATCTGATTCACACAGTTGAAAGAAAATAGGGGTGCAATGTAGCTCCTGTGTCGTGGGCTTTTCTGGACAGGTTCTTCCTGAGATAGTTGAGGGAGGTTAAGGCTCAGGAGTTTATGAACTTGAGGCACAGTTCAATGCCAATCCAAGAATATGGGCTAAAGTTCACCCCGCTCTCTAGGTATGCTCCACATGTGGTTGCCGATTTAAGATCACAAATGACCAAGTTCTTATTTGGAGTATCTGATCATGTGAAGTCCGAGTGCAGGAATGTAATGCTATTAGGGGAATGTATATCGCCAAACCAATGAGTCATGCTCAACAGGTTGAGGGAGATAAGCTCAAGGAAATGGCAAAGGATAACAAAAAGGCAAGAACATGCAACTATGAATACTCGCAGCATAGGTCGGGCTGTGGAAGTCCCTCTCAATTCAGCAGAGGTTTACAACCAACGCGCCTTCATCAGCTTGCGCTCCATCCCAGAGGTTTTGACAGGATTAGAAAAGGAAAGGCATCAGGCTCTAAGTCTCAGGGAAGTGCTTTAGGTAATAAGACTTTTCCATCTTGTCCAAAGTGTGGTAAGAACCATCCTAGTTATTGCCTTGCTGGCATAGAGAGGTATTTTGAGTGTGGTCAGTTTGGTCATAGGTTGAAGGATTTACCTTGTGCCAAGCAAGGACAAGAAGGTAGACGAGTTTAGTCTATAACTTCAGCAGCGCCAGCAGGTCGCCCCATTCAACAGGGTGCCTCTTCTGGTACAGGTGGTGGTCAGAGCCAAAACAGGTTGTATGCTCTTCAGGCTTGCTAGGACCAGGAAGATTTTCTTGATGTAGTCACTGGTACATTACAAGTCTTCCATTTAGATGTTTATGCATTGTTAGATCCAGGGCTACACTTTCTTTTGTAATTCCATATGTATCAATAAACTTCGGTGTCTGTCTAGAAACTCTCTCAGATCCCTTCTCAGTCTCCACTCCACTTGGTGACCCAGTTATAGCTAGACGGGTATACAGAAATTGCCCTGTCACAGTTTCTTAGAAATTCACCTCAGCATACATTGTAGAGTTAGAAATGGTAGATTTTGATATCATTCTATGCATGGATGGTTACATTCATGTTATGCCTCAGTCAGTTGTAGAACTAGGATCGTTCGTTTTCAGTTTCCAAATGAGCCTGTTTTAAAATGGAAGGGTAATAGCTTAGTGCTTGTAGGTCGATTTATCTCTTACCTTAAGGCTAGGAAGATGATTTCAAAAGTGTATATCTATCATCTTGTTCGGGTTAAGGATTTAAACTTTGAGACCCCAACACTAGAGTCAGTACCATTTGTGAATGAGTTTCCAAAAGTGTTTCAAGAAGATCTTTCTGGAGTTTCTCCCGAAAGAAAAATTGACTTCGTAATAGATCTCCTTCAAGATATGCAGCCTATTCAAATTCCTCCTCAAAAAATGACTCCAGCTTAATTGAAGGAATTGAAAGAACACTTGAAAGACCTTCTAGATAAGGGCTTCATCAAACCCATTATCTTTCTATGGGGTGCTCCAGTGTTTTTCGTGAAAAAAAAGACGGTTCTCTCAGAATGTGCATTGACTATCATCAGTTGAACAAAGTCACAATCAAAAATAAATATCCCATCCTGAGGATTGATGACTTGTTTTACCTATTTCAAGGTGCTAGTTGCTTTTATAAGATAGACCTCAGATCCAACTATTATCGACTCAGAGTCAGAGATAGTGACAACCCGAAGACAGCCTTCAGGACTCAATATGGTCACTATGAATTCATATTTATGTGTTTTGGACTAACGAATGTTCCTACATTTTCATGGACTTAATGAATAGAGTGTTCAAATATTATTTGGACTTGTTCGTCATCGTCTTTATTGACGATATCCTCATTTATTCTCGGAGTGAGGAAGAGCATGCAAATCATCTGAGAGTTGTTCTGCAAACCCTCAAATATCGCCAGTTATTTGCTAAGTTCAACAAATGTAAATTTTGGTTACAACCAGTTTCTTTTCTTGGTCATGTGGTTTCAAGAGAAAGGATCCGAGTGGAATCTCAAAAAATTGAGGTAGTACAACACTAGCCCAAACCCACCTCGCTGACTGATATCAGAAGTTTCTTAGGTATGGCTGGTTACTATAGAAGGATTGTCAAAGGATTTCATCCATAACTTCCCCATTGACCAAGTTGAATCAGAAGAAGGTCAAGTTTCAGTGGTCAGATAAGTGTGAGAAAAGTTTCTGAGAACTGAAGACCAGGTTGACTACAGCTCTTGTCTTGACTCTACCCAATGGTTCAAATGGTTATGTGGTTTATTGTGATGCATCCAGGGTCGGCCTAGATTTTCTGTTAATGAAGCAAGGTAAGGTCATAGCTTTTGCTTCTAGACAACTTAAGGTCCATGAGAAGAACTACCCGATTCATGACCTCGAGCTTGTAGCCGTAGTTTTTGCCCTAAATATTTGGAGACAATACATGTATGGTGTTCATGTTGATGTGTTCACATATCATAAGAACCTCCAGTATGTGTTCACCTAGAAAGAGTTGAATCATCGTCAGAGGAGATGGCTTTAATTCCTCAAAGACTATGACATAAACATGCTCTACCATCCGGGTAAGGCCAATATAGTGGCTGACGACCTCATCAGACAATCCATGGGTAGTGTGGCACATTTTGAAGAAGAAAAGAAAGAATTAGCAAAAGATGTTCATCGGCTTGCTCGCATAGGAGTTGGCCTTATGGACACATCAGATGTTGGTGTGATAGTTCAGAATGGATCAAAATCTTCATTGGTAGCGGAGGTTAAGGAGAAACAGGATAGTGATCCTATATTGCTTCAGTTAAAAGGTGCAGTTCATCAGCAGAGAGTTGAGAAGTTCTCCCAAGGGGGAGATGGTGTGCTTCGTTACCAGGGTCGCTTATGTGTTCCTAGTGTGGGTGAGTTGAGGAAGCAGATCCTTACAGAACACATAGTTCCAGATATTCTATTCATGCGGGTGCCACTAAGATGTACCGTGATATACGGGAAGTCTTTTTGTGGAACGACATGAAGAGAGACCTCGTAGACTTTGTGGCTAAGTCTCATAGTTGTCAACATGTTAAAGTAGACCATCAGAAATGAAAAGGTGTGACTCAAGAGAATAGCATTCCTACATGGAAGTGGAAAGTGATAAACATAGACTTTATTATGGGTTTACCTCATACTCGCTAACAGAATGGCTCCATTTAGGTGATAGTGGACAGAGTCACAAAGTCAGCTCACTTCTTGGTTGTCAAGACTATAGATTCAGCGTAGGATTATGCTAGACTCTACATTAGCAAGATAGTCAGGTTTCATGACGCTCCCTTGTCTATCATCTCAGATAGAGGTCCGCAATTTACATCTGATTTCTGGAAATCATTTTTGAATGGTCTTGGTACTCAGGTAAATCTGAGTACAACATTTCCTCCAAAGATTGATGGTCAGGCAAAGCGTACCATTAATTCCTTAGTGGACATGTTGAGAGCTTGCGTGATCGATTTCAAGGGTAGTTGGGATGATCAACTACCTCTCATAGAGTTCGCCTATAATAACAGCTTCCATTCCAGTATTCAGATGGCCCCTTATGAGGCACTCTATGGGCATACTTGCAGGTCACTGGTTGGTTGGTTCGAAGTAGGTGAAGCAGTCTTGATTAGGCCATATTTGGTTCGTGAGGCTATGGAGAAATTTCAGCTCAATAGAGATTGACTAAAGACAACTCAGAGTTGTCAAAAGTCCTATGCAAATGTGAGGAGAAGGGACTTAGAGTTTTGAAATGAATGATTAGGTTTTCCTGAAGGTGTCACCCATGAAGGGGGTGATGAGATTTGGAAAGAAAGAGAAGCTCAGTCCCAGGTATGTAGGTCCTTAGAGAATCCTGAAAAGGCTTGGTAAGGTGGCTTATGAGTTTTGAGTTGCCATTAGAACTAGCAAAGGTTCATCCAGTCTTTCACATTTCCTTGTTGAAGAAGTGTGTGAGAGATCAGATATAGATAGTACCTTTAGAGAGTGTAGCTGTAAAGGATAGCCTTAGCTATGAAGAGGTTCCAGTTGAAATTCTTGACCGTCAGGTTCGTAGGTTCAGAAATAAGGAAGCCGCTTCAGTAAAGGTTTTGTGGAGGAGTCAGACCGTAGAGGGAGCAGAAGCATCCATGATGGCAAAGTTTCCTCACCTCTTTCCTTCCGATTCGATTCCAGCTTGAGGTAATAGTTCCTATCTAGTCTTTTAGTTAATTTTGTGTAAATTCAGTCTCAGTATCCCGTTCCCTCAGTTATCATTGCATTTAAGCATATTTACATGATTCATGGAACTCATTTCAGTTATATATTAGTTTCTAGTACTCAGTTAGTAGGGATTGCAGCTCTTTCCTCCAAACTCAGCTTGCTTAGACTTCATTCGAGGACGAATGATCCCAAGGGGGAGATATTGTAACAGCACAAAAATCTGAACGAAGATTAAACAAAAGAGAAGGGAAAACCATGGAGGGGTCCACAGGCCGTGAAGAGGACTACGACCCGTTACCGTGCTCGTAGTTGTGCACCCAGCAAAAGGTGAAAGACCACAGACCACTAGACTGTCCTTAGAGCTTAACACGGGCCGTTAAGTGGCCCATGAATGTGACACAGGATCACCCAAGGTAGTGTGAAGGACCACAGACCCCTAGACATGTCGTGAAACTTCACACGGGCCGTGGAGTGAACCTTGAAAAAAAGCGCATTACACCCAAACATTTTTGAAGAACCACGGTCACCTAAACGGCCCGTGGAGCTTTACACGAGCCGTGAAGTGCCTCGTGAAAGGGTATTATCAGATTTTGAGGTTTGGGTCAACTTCAACCGATCATATATTTTAGCACAAAATGAATTAGGTGGCCCTTGACCTATCAAATTGAAGATCGTGAAATCCTCTTTCCAATGCCATTGAGTTTGCCTAATTGCGAGTCCAGAGTAAAAAAGTTATGCTCATTTTAGTGAAGCCCTATCAATAAGGCAAGCACCACGACCCACTAAATGTGCCAGGATGCTCTAGACGGCCTGTCTAGCCTCTCTTGAAGTCACTTCATCAGCTTTTAAGTCAGGATTGTATTGGTCGTTTCCGCAATGCGTTGGGTACTAAAACTACATTGTTTGATACTTAAACTACGTTGTTTTACTCAGTCTAAGCCTATTAATCTAGTCAGAAACTACCTAGAACCCTGATTTTTCTAAAATCATCTAACTTAGAATGGAAAGAAGAGAAAAAAGGTGATAGTTCTCCCAAGAACAAGAGGAGGTCTTCTTCAAGTTCAACCCTATTTCACCATAGTTTTCTTCACCAGGTATGTGAGATTTCACTAGTGGGTTCCTTTCAACCATTAGGTTGCTAAAATTCATTAAGTTCTTAAATTTTTCATAAAATTTTCAGACCTAGAGTTTGCAAAACTCTTGAGATCCATTGTGATTTTAGCTGCTATAGTTTCCACATATAAATAACATGTTTCTTGATAAATTTCATAGTCCCATGTATAGAACTCAAAACCCTAGCTTGTATTAATTATCAGTACTTCATGAATTATGCTTGCTAGGTAGATAAGTTAGAAAAAATCATGCTTCACAATTCGAATGCCATATCTTTCAATATATTTCTGTTGCATTCTCAGATAGCATATCAGTATTTTGAGCTACTTAATATTTAAGTTGCATTTCTAGCTATAGATATTCAATATGCAGAAGACTTAGCACCGAGTTGGATTAGGGTTCAACATACTCTCAAAGTCCTAGAACTACGTGCTAATGTAGGTTCAGAAGTCCCCTTTGTTGGGGATGCATTATTAGTGATCACGCCACAATCATGCCTCTATACCCCTGGCAAGGTATATTGTGTCCTCTCGATGGGGTGTATACATCGGACTCCATGTTTAACTCACGTGGTTTATGTCGGTTAGTAGTAGCTCCAACAGTCATACTCTTATTGCATTGACCATGTTACCGGCATTTACTTTAATATTCAATTTAGCATGTTGTCTTCATGATTAGTACTTGGTCATTGCATCTAGCTCAGTTTTACGTTATACTTTAGTACAACCTATTTCTATGTTTAGTCTATATCGTTCAGTTTATATTGTTCGTCTTAGTATGTGTATCTTTCAAGCTCAGTACATTCAATGTACTGACGCATACTTTTGTGCTACATCGTTGTAATGTAGGGGCAGGCGCTCGACATCCAGGTCACGCTTGGTTCGACTTCCAACCCGTACTCAACAGGTTCAGTGGTGAGTCCTCATAGTTCGAGGAAGTTTGTTTATGCTTTTATTTTTGTTAGCTATTATTAGTCTTTCAATATCTTCAGAGTTAGCTGGGGACTTGTCCCAACAACTTATCGGTATTAGAGTCTTTCATACATAGAGTTAGTGTTCAATGTTTTGGGGTTGTTTCCCATTGATATTCAGATATATTTTCACTTGGGGTCCTTTTTGTTTTGACTCACTTTATAGTTATGCTTCCTCTTAGTTAATTATATTTCAGTATGCTTGTGATATAGCAGAATCAGGGTCAGGTTAGGGTCACTTTTTATCCTAGGTCCCGTGTTATATCTAGGGGGTAGCCTCGGGGCGTGACATTAATGCAAAATGATCACCTCTTGATGAAAAGATATTTATTGTAAGTATTAGTTATCATTATCCCTTCCATAACCCTATTTATAATTTTTGCTAATCTTAACTCGTGCAAAAAAAAACTATAATTATTTAAACTACTGGACAAAATGAATGTAAGAGAAAGTAATAGAAACCTTTGATTATAGTAGCACTTTCAAGGGTGTCTTGTTTGTTCCATAATAATCTAGTATAACTATAAAATATACCCTATAAAACTAAAAACATGAATTCAAAAATCTAAATTAGTTGTAATCTTAGGAATATTTTGTAACCCTTAAAAAATTGTTAAACGACATAAATCTATAATAGTATGGTGAAAATCCTACTCCCGATCGAACTCAGTTTTGACTGGGTCAAACCTAGACTATCACACAAGGGAGTTGTGATGCAAGCGCCATCACGAGGAACACTGCCTCATAGAGTAAGGCCCATCTCATACCCTATGTCTTTTTGTATAGTCTGTAAAGTTTAATACAAGTGATCGCAAAAAGTGTATCTCATGGTTCTTCCTATAGCTATTTTTACGTTGTATTGCTTTGGATTATTTGGCTTTACATTTTAATACATTATATGGGTCTTTTATTTTTGTTTTTTGACTGAAATCAAACCTAATCGTGCCTATTGTCTCATCATAGTATATTATCAATAACACAAGAATATTCACTCGATTATACTCAAAACTTAGCTAAAATATGGGTAAAATATGGTGTTTTAATGCATAAATATACCCCATAGTTAGAGCTTTTATTCATCCTCAAACAACTCATCTTATCCTTTATCAAGCCAATATCACATTAGTGCTAGTTAGAGAAGGCTACTCACAAACTTTGGTTCACATTGATAATTTAATCATGATCTAAAGGTTACTCATTCAAGTACAACTTCAAAACTGAAGACTTATCATGCAAAAATCGGAACTAGTAGACTAACTCTTTATTACATATATAGGGCCAGAATGCTAAGATGTAATTACATAAATCATCAAGCTACTAGTTGTAAATATCAAGTGCCCATACAATAAAATAATTGCTCATTTTTTCACTCATCATATGTATAATATAAGCATGAGATGATCATATCAAGCCTTTAAGTGTTAATTTTTTTTTAAGACATATCAAAATATTCCATATTCTTGCCAACAACATATTACTAGGTCAATTGAAGCATAGAATTGTAACCACACAATGAATCTTTTGGATTTTAATGTCGGCTAAGGGACGGATAAGAATTATTTAGTTAAAAATAGTGTCTAGTCTTCCTTATGCACTATAAGATAGTAACAAGATCAATATAGTTTTTCTTTCTATTTCACCACACTATCAACTTTCTACGATACTTTCCCTTTTCTTTGACTCTCCTTGAGATATTTTCCTTTTCTTCACAACTAAGTTGCTACTAAGATGCACTTCACTCTTTACTATTACTTTTTTGCGCATCCTCTACCCTTTAAATTTAAGTCATATAGAAACTTTTTCTTTAATGTCACATCCTTTTTTCACCAAGCATAAATACTTTCATAACTTAGGCCCTATTTTCTATCTCCTCTTTCCCATATAATCTTACTTTTCTAAGTTTATTCACCCCTTTCATTCTCATTTCTCTTTCCATCTCTATGTCTTTAAACTCAAATTGCACTAAGGACTTTTTTGATCAAAATATGAGGCTAATTAACAAAAGGAAATTAGGCCATATAATATGCCGACCAAAGAAATAGGCTTATAGGTTCAAAATGGGTTAATTAGGGAAAATGTATATGTAGGTCTCACAATATAGTAAAAATGTAGGTGTTAAAAAAGAAATTCTTTGACAACATAATTAAATTTAAATACAAACTTCAAATTTTCACATCAACAAGGTGTAACAACTTAGAAATTGGAAAGTTGAACTGGAAAGGAAAGGTTAAATTTAGGGCAGTGAAGCAATTTCTAGGAGTCGACCTATGGACCGTAACAAGTTCTACAGGTTGTAGGAAGGCTATTGTAGGGCTTGGGTGGAATTTCAGAAAATGTCAAGTTTCTAATTATGTTTTATGGTTTAACATGATGAACTGTAGAAAGTGTTATATGTTGTCGAAGTGATTTGTCGAAGTGATCTAGGCTTAGTGAGATTTTAGACCTAAACTTTGATTCTACTGGTGGTACCTACAAACCGTGAAAAGAATGATGACCCATAGAAGGATCTCGTAGAATTTTTCTAGGATTTTAGTCCCCATTACTTGACTCTACAGTTGCCAGGACGGTAGAAAGTCTTTTGAACCGTAGGTGGGAACTATAAGGTCTTCTGGAAGATTTTAATTGAGCATGTTGTGGTCTTTTCCTTCCTATTTAAACCCCAAACTATGTTGTTTTGACCCTCTAACTACTTTATTAATGATGTTACTCTTGAAATTAACCTATTCCCTCTCAGTAACTCAAATCCCC